>OY982565.1:133782-163139 GCA_963859945.1 Euplagia quadripunctaria | reverse complement strand
AGCGCCGGCGCCGCAGTCCGCGGCGAAGGCCAGGTCGGGCGGCGCGCCCTCCAGCTGCAGCACGCACAGCTCGCCGCCCGCGGCCCGCTCCAGCGCGCTGTACGACAGCTCCAGGCGCAGCGCCTCGCACACGGCCGTCACGATGCGCTCGGGCGAATGCTGTTCGCGCTCGCGCTCTCGCTCCAGCAGGGCCACAGCGCCCTCCTTTGTCTCCGCGTCTACGCGAAAGAACACACACGATCAAATTTAAGTTAATATCCTACACATAAAAACGGGGACCGAATTTGATGCCTAACATCTAACGCCCTAGCGATGGTCATGCAATACGCATGCATAAAAGCTAAAACAAATATTTTTCACAGAACGATACAAAAGAACATTGCCAGTGTGAGTATATTTATATTTTATTCGGAAAATACAACTTTAATTTTTAATAATAATTATGAGTAAAGAGATACTTTTATTCAAAAATGTCAATAAATACCACGTACTGCCGGAAAACTGCATAAAATGTTTGAATGTGGTTTGATTGATGTAATCAATCGAGTAAATCAATTGCAGCAGCATGCACTCTTGCTAGCTCGAAGCGTAAAAGGTCATTCCCCTAGCGTGCTTGTTCAATACGACGCCGCGGCAAGATTGCATTTATAGCCATACATTGCGTAGCACGAATAAAATGAATAATTGTATAATATTTAATAGTGCATTTTTATGATAACTTTTACACCGTAAGAAGTATCCACAGAAAGACGTTCGTAAAAGTTGTTCGTTAGAGACGCGTCAACAGAACACAATGGCCATTTCAAAACGGCACAAAAACAACTATCATTTCCTATAGAATATTTAGTCCAGCGTACTTGTATAATAGAGGTCAGTGGTAAAAACCCATTACCCATTTGGGTTTAAACCGGGTGATTTTTTTAACCCGATTATTACCCATTATCACCTATTTTACTGGGTGAAAATGTGTATTTCAAAATATTTAATAGTGGAGGGTGAACATGTGTTCACTATTAGTAGTACAAGGTAGTAAAAAATAAAAATCAACAAATTAGATACTACGCCACTGAGTTATTATTACTAGCGTATAGAGTAGACACCGCGAAGCAAAAGTTTGTAATGTGAATTGCGGTCCATGGACCGCAACTTCGGAGTTTACGTTCAGCATTCGAACGTATTAACCTGACTTTAACTATCGAAAAAATGCCGAGTTGTGTTTTAAGAACGTGTACAAACCATTCAAGAGCGAAAAAAGGTAATTGTGTGACATTTCATCGGTAAGTGAATAAACTTTAACTAAAACCAACACAAAATAATAAATTTAAATTATAATTTTGGCTTGGCAGCGCTGTCATTTTCTAACCACATCATAGATCAATAAAAAAATGCACGCAGAACTGACACTGGGTTTGTACCTACTTAGGACACCTGTAACAAGGTAACACTTGAATGACACGATCACAACAGTATTTAGTTTTGTCTTTATTTCATTTGATTATGTTGGGTAAAACAGAACCGTTTTTTTAGATTTCTTCGAATTGGTCATTATAGCCTATGTGTTATTCTGATGTATGAGCTATATTATTGTAAAGTTTCATTAAAATCCATACAGTAGTTTTTTCGTAAAAAAGTAACAAACATCGGTACAGCCTCACAAACTTTATAATATTAGTAGGATACCGCGACGCATTTTACAAAAAATAGAAACTGGCAAAACTACTACTAAAAGTACTATTTATTGAGTTTGAATTCTAATAAACGAACAACTGAAATAGCGAAAAGAATAGTAAAAAAACGACTTCCCCCTCCAACTTGAGGATATATTTGTTTAAACTAACAGCGAACAAAACAAAATTTTTGATCGAACAATGAAGAACGCAAAAAAAAAGGAAAAGACCGACCCGCCAACTTGAGGGTAATTTCTTATTTTATTTAAAAAAAACTAAGAAGGAACAAAAAAAAATTTTGATCGAACAATAAAGAACAGTTAACGAACAGTTGAAATAGCAAAAAAAATTACTTCTCCCTGCCGACTTACTAACTAACTACTAACTTAAGAGAGCAAATTTTTTACTTTATTAAAAAAATAAACTAAGAACGAACAAAAAAAATTGAAAGAACAATGAAGAACAGTTAACGAACAATTGAAATAGCAAAAAAATTAAAACCGCCTTCTCCCCGCCGACTTGAGGGTAACTAAGATCGAACAATGAAGAACAGTAAACGAACAGTTGAAATAGCAAAAAAAAATGTGAATAAACGACTTCTCCCCGCCAACTTAAGACAGGCCTCCATGGCGTCGCCATTCTGGTTTTTGTTTAGTTTAGTTCCTTGAACCGTGGGCTTTATCGAATATGATGGAAAGTGAATCGGTTTAAGGCATATTTTCACTCACTTCATCAATTCACTCTCTCGTCAACTTTATAAAAATCGCATCTTTTAAATAATAAATTTTCTGTTATTGTGATATCTAGTAAACTAAACAGTAACTTCGATTACATACTTTTTAATGATACTTCGTGAATATTCGTTTCATTACCTTCGAATTCAAATATTGCGTCAGAAATAGGCTCCATAATAAGTTTGAATTGCTGAAAATGTCAGAAAAGTCAGCACTACTAGTGCTGATTTTTCTTCTGCCGGTATGTTTTTTTCATTTACAGCTGAGGTCTGTAAGGCAGCCTTTGTGTTTTTGATCCTTTTTAAGCTGGTGTAATAACTGAACCATCGAGTATCGCACGGCAGCTTTAGAGAGTCAGAAGCTTAAAGATGTCAAAATCTTACTTTTTTTGATAGTTTTAAATCCTGTTAGTTGCCATATCTTTACAAGCATCTATTACGTCAATTTTGATAATATTTTTGTAGAGAAATGTGTGAGTAGTAGTACAACTAAGTTTAGTTATATTTGAATGAGCTTCTTTCACAAGACGAAAAGATTTTTGCAAATTACTTAAATATCTTCGATTATCGTAACATACTTATTTACTCGAAACTGATACACTTAGAATTTCTTCAAAAGGAAAAATACACTCTTAAATGATACTAAAGTTTATCTGTGAATTAGTATGAAGTCTTAACTTATTCTATAAACCTGTGCCGACTTTTACTGAACTTGGTGGATATCTGGCTAGCTGAATGGTCGATATGGTTTTAACTAAGGCAATCGCCAACAATTTAGATATCGACCTGTAATACGGGTTTTTTCACAAAAACCTACATCAGGCACCAGTCTTTCACAAAGGCGAAAAGTTATGGCACGATTGTATTATTTTTAACCGACGAAAAAACGGAGTAGGTTCTCAAGTCAACCCGTATATTATATCGTATATAGTTCTGTAGTGAAATGATTTTTAAATATTATCTCGAAGATATCTATGTGCAATACCTTATCAAGACAAGATATTGCTATTTAGGAGGTGTGCTCACCAAGTCGCGAAGCAATGCCCAGGTGGTAGTTTGCTATTCTCTGGCCGAGGTCTGGTCGTCGCGGCAGTTCCTCGCAGGTCTCCAAGTACCTCTCCATCGCCTTGTCGTGAGCACGCGCTAACGCCTCGTCCTGCAACACCAACTCCAACTACTATACAACTCCATTTCACCTAGATTTAGAATGTATCTGGCGATCTACATACCTCCGTACTGATCGTGCATGGCGCAAACAAAGTTTTTAGAACTGTTATTACGCGATGTATTCAACACATTACAACCGTTGGGTCGCGGTCTGCTAGGCGCGATCTTCTGGCCTGGGGGAGGATTCCTCTTTGTGTTGGAGAGTCATAGCATCCGGTCCTTTACAGTCATAAACTCGACGTGATACAGCAACCAGTAGGAGATTATAGAAACAGCATCATTCAATCAAAGAATCACTATCACAATCTACTTTTGGGCATACATACCTATGTATGCTCAAAAGTAGATTAGAGACCTTTCTAGAGCAATGTGTAATTAATAGAGCAATGAGAAAATTCAAGTGGAGCCTATTTCAGCAAAGTGCCTAGGGCACGTTTAGTGCTGTACAACAGTGGTACAATCATTATTTTAAATATTACTGCAAATGACAACATCCAACCGTGTACTACAGGCACTTGGGAGATCATCTCAGTTGGCACAATAAGCTTTCAATGCAAAAGATAAAATTTCCAATAAGGCATGCCGCCTTTTTGGAAACATCTTTTTTCTTCCTAAACGGGGTACACAGATAAAATTAATTTCTTGTATTATTTTCAATTCTTTATTGTCTATCGTCAAGTTACATATAAGCGACATGGTGTATATTGTAAACTTATATAGTTCTATTTGCAATAAATAAATTCTAAAAGTGGCCACGCCACAGGTATATATACTAGAAAAATAATTTTAAAAAATTAAAAGAAAAATGGTCAAAAGTCGTACTCGTGTTACACGACAATGTGACAATGCGCCCGCGAACACGAGCCTCGTTGTGCTAATCACCGAATACAATCGAAAATTATTTTTTTCGAAGGTATAAATAAATTATTTAACACATCCCAATGTGGGGTAGGAGAAAATATATTTGAACAAGAAAAAGTAACTTAGTGTTTTATTTCAACAAAACATTAAGGAACTCCTAAAAATATTTCACCTCATCGAAATCCCTGGTGACGCGTGCGAGGTTCTCCCTCAGGTAGGTGTAGAGCTTCTCGGCGGCGAGTTGCCTGGCGGCCTTCTTGGTGGTGGAGGTGGCGAGGCGCTCGTGCTGGCCGAGGCGCGCGCGCATGGTGAAGTGGCGCAGGTGCGGCGGGCCCGTGTCGCCCACCAGCTCGTACTGCACGCCCGCCAGGTGGTACTCCTCGCACAGCTCCCTCAGCAGCGCCACGTAGCTGCGCGTGTCCGCCGGCGAGCCCATCGTCACCTGGAACACCCGTTTCCACACCCATGCAGTTTTTAATAATGTAATCAACGTCTACATGTCGTTCAAAATATTAATTTCTTTTGAACAAAACGTACACCGTCAATCGCTTGCAAATCTATTGACTTTATATGAAATGTCTCCCGTAATTACAATGCTCCACATATTTTTTCTTTTGTTAGTAAGTTGGAAAACAAAGATGCGGTCCGCACATGACAGGGTTCACCGGTGATTAGAATCATTTTCAATAAAGGCTGGCGCAGACAGCGGACGGGGTGGAACAAATATGCTGCACCCTAACTATTTAAACTACACATACCTCTTCTTCGTGAAAGCTGGTCGTGGGAGCAACCATTCCGTAGGGGGCAGGCACCGGATGTCCCTTCGAAGCCAGCCTGTGCAGCATGACCCGAGCCACCTCCTGCTTGGCTTCCTTTTTGGAACGTGCCGCGGCTGTCACTACCTCGCCGCATGCCAAACAGCGGTACTCGAATAGTGCCTGGTGCTGAGGCCCTGACTGACAACACATCACGGTTACCACTCCTTAGGTAATACCTACACACTTGATAATTTATTTTACAGCGTTCTATAGTCGACACAATCAAAGGCTCTGGTCATGCCATCTGAGTCAAACCCATTTAGGTATTTACATTAATGTAAGAGTTTCGTTTTTCGCTTTTAGTTCCTTACTTCCTTCATAGGTTTAATTTTTTCTTAAAGACTACTTATTTTCTCTTTGAGGATAAAGCTCATTTTGTGTTTAAGGAATCAAGTTAAAAAAGCTAAACGTTACTGCGGCATCTTAAATATCTTCGGAAACTCATGTGATATTTTTTACACCATATATTTAGTATACTAGCGTAAAAGTTTATGGGTTACACACTGAAAGTTGTCATATTTTCTGTTGTAAGTCCACTAAAAAGTGTGCGGCCGGATTAACGTTGTCCTAGCGACTAACGTATTTGACAAATATCTCAGGGCTTAAAAATGTGATATTAACCCAGGTACCAACTTTTTCTTTAAATCGCTTAGGTACACTCCATATTTTGGAGGATAATGGGAGTCTGCTGTTGAAACTACCATGCGTTCGACGTTTTTATTAACCTAACATTCGAAGAGATGACCCGGGCTTTATACAAATTGAAGCCATTTAACTAACTCCACTATCCAATCATTATATAGGCCTTACTCCTCTTACCTTAACACACTCACAACACTTTCTCATTGGGCGTTTTTTTAATTGCATTTTTTTATTGGCATTTTCATAAGTTATTCATATGTTTTTAAAACAATATTTTTGGACTAGTTTCTCTCACGCATGTCCTAATGGCTTCAAAACCCAACAAAATTGTGCTGCTCTCAGGTAAATTCAAAGATGGATCTCTCTCTCTCTCTCGCGTCCTCAAGAACAATGCAAAAACACCACCAATGTGGCAACTTCTGTCTATCGTTGTTGAGTGACACTGCCATTTTTTTTTTTTGTGCGTGTGAAAACCCCCTCGGGCCGTCACCCCACCGGGGTTTTCGGTGGGGCGGTGTGTCGGAATCGAACCGACTAAAACCACACGGTGTGCCGTACTGCGCCTTAAGTAGGAGGGATCCGGGAACAGCTCTATTAAGACATCCGGACCCCCCCTAGCGCCTGCCCGCTAAGCGCGGGCACCACCTCCGGGTAACAACCTCTCAATTAGGCAACGTCCAGGCACACGCGGACGCCACCTCCTCGCGGGGTTCGCCGGCGGCGAATTAAGTCCGAGTGGAGATCGTCCTCCCGGACCCGTTCCGCCGCCTCCTTCTGCGAGATGACGTCCTCACAGAAGGTCGCGACCGCGGTAAAATTCCTGTCGCTACCGGCCATGGAGCGTATGATGGCCGGTAGCGAGAGATCCCCTCCGATGACTGCGGTGAGGGCCCGACGCTGCGTTGCCCAGGCGGAGCAAACTGCCAGCGTGTGCTGAGCCGAGTCCTCACTGCAGTCGCAGTGGTGACAGGCGGGACTCAGTTCCCTCCTAGCGACCGAGTGCAGGTACTTCCCGAAGCAGCCGTGCCCGGAAAGGACCTGCGTCAGTCGGAAGGAAAGGGTCCCATGCTGCCGCCCTGCCCACTCGACGATGACCGGCTGGAGCGCCTCCACGGCGGCAAAGCCAGCACGTGGAGCCTCCAGCCGGGATGACCAACGAGCCGTGGTGGCTCGGCGAGCGGCCTCACGCCATTCGCGTACCTCTTCGGGCGGGGGCCAACTGCCGCTTCCCGCCCGGAACTCAGCCGTTCGCCGATATACTTCGGCGAGCACTTCCGCCTCCAAATCCCACGGGGGAGTCCCGGCCAACGCGCACGCCGCCTCCGTCGACACGGTGCGGTATCCGCGTATGGCTCTAACTGCCATAACCCTCTGAGCCTCCCGCCGAGCCCTCTCGCCCTATTCTGGGCGGTCAGAGCCTCCGCCCACAACGGTGCACCGTACAGTGCCATTGACCGGACAACCCCCGTGTACAGCCGTCTCGTAGCTATGCTGGGTCCGCCAAATTGGGCAAGAGTCGCCCAAGGACCGACGCAGCGCCGACCAGCTTTGGAGCAAGCTGTAGGAAGTGCTCGTCGAAGCGCCACCTACTGAGTGACACTGCCTAGGGCATCCCTAATGTTCTGTATTGGGACATATACCACATGGTTTAATAAGTTGGTGCGATTCCTACATACCCCCGTCATCCTGCTTTCGCCGTGGTACCCACGGGGGCTACCACACGTAAAATAAATGGATAGGCTACGAATACTTCACAGATACTAAATCCGTAATTACGATATTTAGACCTTACCTGGGATACGCACTCATACTCTGGCATAACACCCATCTTAACCATCATTTCCTGGAGTACTGTTACTGCTGTCTTCATGCTGCTATGATAATCTACCTGAAAAATTAAGTATATATTTGTAAACAAACACAGTGACAACTGTATTTACTTTTAATTTCTAATTATTAATTTTCTTACAGCTCTGGTAAATTAGTGATTTTGATCAGTGATCTGTGATAGCTGCAAAGCAGTGTATCTAGGAGGCAACATCTTCGGTTATGTACTGGTTACGATATTTCCTCCAAAAGAGGATCGTTATTTCGAAAGGTTAACGCTATTTAATGACAGTTTATTACTGTATACTTTGGTGTAACGAAGCAAAGCACCTTTAAATAATGCATTATTTTAGTATTACCTTCCATACTTTGATGTGACAAGTGATATTAATTAGTTCCGGACACAGTTAATGCGATCTGGTCGAAACAGTCAGTATAAAGGTATAATGTATATGTCATTGTATAACCAAATAATTTCCGTAAACATATGTAATCGCATATAATTAAAAGTAGAGAAACTTAACATCGTTGTAACGACGGACGTCGTAAATCTAACGCCATCTAGAGGTAAAAACTTTATTAAATTATAAACATGTGCAATAAAACCCTTAAAGTGAGAGCACAGTAAATGTGTATAATTAATGCAAATATATATTTATGTTCAGTACCGATTGCTTGTGAACTAGCAGTTTATGATGTGGTAGTGAAAGTTGTGGTTTAACCTTACTTATTTGTACTAATCTTACTAACGTTATAAAGGTGAAAGTTTGTGAGAATGGATGGATAGCAGAATTAATCGATGGATGGATGGATGGATGGATGGATGGATGGATGGATGGATAGATGAATGGATGGATAGATGGATAGATGGATGGATAGATGAATGGATGGATGGATGGATCGACGGGTGGATGGATCGATGGATGGATGTGGAATTTATTGATTGATGGATGTGGGATTGAATGATGGATGGATGGATATGGGTGAAATTTAGCACAGAGATAGATTATAATCTGGAATAGCACATAGGCTATTTTTTATCCTGAAAAATTTAAGGTTCCCGTGGCTTAAATTTCACCAAAATTTCTTACTTTTTATCCTGGAAAAAGATTTCAACCCGAAAAAAGTCATGTGCAACAGCTAGTATTTAAAATGCGAAAGTAGCACTGTCTGTTTGTCTGTAATTGCATTTTAAACCTAAACCGCTGAACCATTTTAATGAACCACCAATTTTACAGAAACCAAACCATTTTACAGAAATAAAGGGCACCTTGGAAAGGGCATAGGTTTCTTTTTGTTACCTTACCTTACCTTACACAGAAAGGGTTCCATAACATCATACAAGATTTAACAAAAGCGCAGAAAATAACTGTGTCCCTTTTATTGTTATTTTTAACCGACGAGAAAAGGAGGTTCTCAATTCGACCGTATATATATTTTTCTTTTTTTACACACTTTATATTAGCTTCACTTATGTGTATGTATGTTTGTTTTTTGTTTGTAACCGACTCCTTTGGACACGATTTTGACCCACTTTAAACGGCCAGATTTCATTCAAATTTTGCACGCCTGTCAGAGACCAATGACAATGCAATAATTCGATTATTGCATTGTCATGTCATGTAATGATATTAATTGTAGGAACGAATAGTGTTTCTGTTTTCATAACTTAATCAGGTATTTGCGTTTAGGAATCATCACATCATGAAGCTGCGCTGATGATGGAAAAAAATCATAAAATAAAAATCTTTTTAACAAAAAATTAAACCGATGAAAAGAACTAAAAAGCAAAAAATAAATAACTATAAAATTTTATAAACTTATTTTGAGTCGGCGCCAAACAACAAACTCTACGTAGGTATAATTAATCATTTTATTATTTGGCACAGACTTAAATTTTTTGTTAAAAAGATTTTTTATTTTCTATATTTGGTATTTGGTGTTATAGCAACAATCAAAACACACACTCTGAAAATTTTAACTGCTTACCTATTATGCCACATGAGATTTTGCCTGCTTAAAGACATACAGACACAGAGGTCTAGTATCAGGGTTCCATTGGCACCCCGGACCCTAAAAAACTGCAAAGATAAAAGGCATGCTTGTGACAACTAGCTTTATATCCTACAGCTAATTTAGAAGGCAACTAGAGCGTTGGTTTCAGGGTCTGAGGCAGAACGCCTAAACATTGATTTTACAATAGTATTATCTTTAATAAATGATAAGAAACCTACAATCATGCTACAATCCTTTTTTTGAACAGATATGGCTTTTCACGGTTGCTTTTATAGATTAATAAAAGTAGCCTAGTTCGGACGGTTACGAGACTACGACATAATAATTGAAGCATAGTGTTGTACCCATTTCAAAATTGATTTTATCCTAACCCCCTTCCCTCTCAAGTTCTTAATTTATAAAAGCCACACTAAATTGAATAACTGAACTAATTCACAAAGTTATTAGAACGTGTGTCGCAGACCACAAAACTAACTACCCTCATCTTAGATCGAATATACTATGGTATAAATGATCGAAAACCCACATCATAAACATCGACCGGTGATCTGCGCCGGAAAATAAATGTGCTCTATAAAGAGTTCCCTTGCCTTCGGCTTACCTCTTTGAATATTAGTAAAAAACAAAGGAATATGCAGATAACTCAAGATAAGACAACAAATTATTTTACCAAATTGAATTCTGTAATAATTGAAATTTAATACTTTAAAAACACCAGTTCTCACAGGTAAGGCATACGTAGTATAAATTTGTAGTTACACAGAAGAACAATTTCTGATTGCAAAATAAGAATTGGCTACACAAACAGTACAAAATCAACTTACAAATGATTAAGGTCGATGAAGGTGTAACAGATTTTTGTTTATATCCATACAGTCGATCACAATAACACGAAATGTCATCTTGACTTATCAGGTATAGGGATGCAACGATACATCGATGTTTCTGAAACATCGATGTTTTAATAAGAAAACATCGATGTTTACCATCGATGTTCGCTATTGTAGAACATCGATGTTTCGATGTTATTCTATACGATGTTTTACATCGATTTTTCTCCATCCGTCGAAAAATTATTCGAATTACGTGGGAGTGAGTTTACCGGACGCCCTAACCCTGCCCTCTCCCCTATTCCCATCTTTCCCCTTTGCCCCCCCCCCTCCTCGCCTCTAATCCCCCCCTCCCGTCATCCCGCTCTTCCCCTATTTCCACCTCTAGAGTTACAGGTGCCCATGGGAGGCGGTAGTCATTTACCATCAGGTGACCCATCTGCTCGTTTGACCCCTATATCATAAAAAAAAAAAAAAATTAAGACTAAATAATTCAAAACAAAATTAAAAGATCAGACTGTATAAATGAAGACACTAAAAAAAAAGAAAATTTAGGAATTCATCGTCTACTGTTGCAACGGAAACTGAAGACTATGTTTCCGGGACTGTATAATTATGCAATAAAATACTTACCGATAGTAGTAACATCAGTTCCTAGTGAAGGAATTTTTTCCAAAGCCTACAACAATAACTCAACAAAAAACCATTTGACATGAAAACGGCTTTCAAAACTTTTATTTCTAAATTCATTTATTAAATATTTTGCTTGTCTTGAAAACTAAAGTTCAAAACTTTATTTTTTTATAGATTGAAATAAAAAATTAACAGTTCAATGTGATTTTATTAACCGACTTCAAAAAAGGAGGTGGTTCTCAATTGGACTGTATATATTTTTTTAATGTTTGTTACCTCAGAACTTTTGACTGGGTGAACCGATTTTCATGATTCTTTTTTATTTGAAAGCTGGTGCTTCCCGTGTGGTCCCATTTCAATTTGGTCCAGTTCTGACAATGGCATCTATGAGAAAACCATATAAGTCTTTTATGGAATAGTTTTTGTTTTGAAGTCGGTTTTTTTTTGAAAGAATTATTTTATACGCCATTTAACTTGTTTGTTCTGATATCTATTTTCCTATTTATTAGTTAATTAAAAGACTTTAAAAAACATCGATGTTTTGAAACATCGATGTTTTCTAGCGATGTTTTATTACATCGATGTTTTTCTTGGCGATTTTTGCATCCCTAATCAGGTCATATGCTCATTGCCAATATTGCCAATGAGCATATCGCAAACATGGAGATTTTTTTATTTTTTTAAATATTTCTAGACTTTGATAACCAGAATCTGGACACTAATTTGCCAACTATAATTAAATTAAGAAGTTTATATTTGCCATAGGCACAGATAACATAATACTATGCCACAGGTCATTGCACAGTGTAATTTCTTTTTGTAAGATCTGGCCCTGAAAGTCCTTTTGTAACAAATATTATTTGAATAGTGCCGCAGACCATCCAGCAACACGTTGCAAATTACGGAGGATACACAAATTTATTGAGTTTACTGCATACATTTTGATACTGCGTACCAGTTGCAGTACCTACTGATCTACGTGTAGTCAGGTGTAGTCCTAAAAATGTTGTGTCCACTACTTTGTTTAATTTTTCACCACGGAATGCTATATTTAATGTTTCGTGAGTTATACTAACTTTTAAAGTGTTGTCTTGTAATTAGAAAATTGAATGAATTTGGTTTTTGATACATTTACGCAAAGATTATTTGATTCAAGCCATTTTATTACAGATTCTATTGTAGTAAATAAAATAATGTCAAAATTACTATTTATGTTAATTTTAGGTATAATTTTGGAAATGTCATCTGCAAAAAGGATAAATTGATATGGTGAAATAGTTGGGAGATCATTTATATATATTTTAAACAAGAGTGGGCCGAGTAAACTGCCCTGTGACACGCCATATTCGTTTTTAATTAATTATGACCTACTAGCTGTGCCCGCAACTTCGTTCGCGTGAAATAGTGTATTTAAATTGAATTAACAGCTAAATAAGTTTCAAGCTTCTAGCTCTAAATATGACGATACTTCCATACAACTTTTCATCACCACTGTTCAACCCTTTACACTCCTTTTTTCGCATTAAAAAATAGCCTATGTCCTTTCTCAGGCTCTAGACTATCTGTGTACCAAATTTCATTTAAATCGGTTCAGTAGTTTTGGCGTGAAAGGGGACAGACACACAGACAGACACAGTTACTTTCGCATTTATAATATTAGAAAGGATAAGGATTAGTAAGGAAGTAAGGATAAGGAGTCAAAACAGAATTTTTAAATATGCGTGACACTTCGACACACTGTTGACGGTTTTTTAGGTAGCTTTCAACCCATTTCAGTGCTGGACCCCGGATTCCGTATCTTTCGCATTTGTCTAGTAGGATTTGGCCTGACTCCTTACCTGTCCACCATCATGGCACTTAAGTTCAACTACTAGTAGTCCTACAGCCAGAGCTATCAAAATTATTAACAAGTTTTTGCATGAAAATTAAAGTGCCGACATATTTTTTGACAAGCTTGGTATGGTGACAGGGAATCTATACTAATATTATAAAGCTGAAGAGTTTGTTTGTTTGTTTGTTTGTGTGGTTGAAGGCACTAATCTCAGGAACTACTGATTCGAATTGAAAAATCATTATCATTTATCCAGGAATGCTATATGGTATACGATTAATAGAAGCGGAGCAGTGACTATAAACGCAGGTGAAACTGCGGGACGGCTAGTGTAATGATGTATCTGAATAATTGCTATTTATAAATTCTTTCTTCTTTCTTCTTCTCCTTTTTTATTTAGTTTAATCTAAGTACTATGTGTTCATTAATTGTATTATTTTCCTATATTTAGTGTATTTAGCATCAACTTACATTTAAGCGACTTGGTGTGTTCTGTAAGCCTATATTGTCCAATTTGCAATAAATAAATAAATAAAAATACTTCACTGACCTAATTCAAAATACGGAAGTTCTACGTGTTGGGATATGTAGTATAGAGGTATACCTTAAGTGGCGGCAACATCGTTGGTGTAGCCATGTGGTCCGGATGCTTGAAGTGAAGGTGGCCAAATGCATCTTGTACTTCGAGCTTCAAGATGGCACAATGGTGGTGATGGTACAAAGATGTGCTTAAAAGACATATGAAGAAGTGTAACATCGAACCAACAAATGGTTGCCAGAGTCATTTTTGCTGGGAATCGGTCACAATTGAAAAACCTCGTTAAGCTCTATGCTTTCGAGGATAAACGAAGAGAAGAACTGGACACCAAACGCAATGAGCTCAAAGCCCGACCACTCGCGGCTTCTACTAACCATTACCGCGATGGTGTTCTCATTTGTTCCAATTGTGACCGCACATTCCTCGCCAAAATTGACTTATAAGCCGCTTGCGAGCACATGAAAGGACAGAAAAAAAACCAAATTACATGAGGTGCATAAAGTGGTTAGGAGAATATACATTTAAAGAGACTTCACTTTAAGGTTTTTTTTGTTTTGTTTTTATGGTATAGGGGGCAAACGAGCAGACGGGTCACCTGATGGTAAATGACTACCGCCGCCCATGGGCACCTGCAACTCGAGAGTCACAAGCGCGTTGCTGCCCTTTAAGGTGGGAGTAGGAGAAGAGGGGGAGGGGGGAATAAGAGAGAGGGAAGGGTTAGGGCCTCCGGTAACCTCACTCACGCGGCGAAATGCAATGCAAGCATTGCTTCACGGCCGGTTTTCTGTGAGGCCGGGGTAACGAGCGGAGTTGAGCCGGCCCATACGTGCCGAAGCATGGCTCTCCCACATACTAACTACTATAAATTACTATAAATACTAGGTTTTAATTTTCATATGTTATTATACTATTATTTATGTTTGATACATAATGGTATTTTCCAAAAGATTTGCATAGAAATATGAAGACAAGTAAAGAGACAATGTTAAAATACCGTTCTGTCAAAAAATTATAAATTTATTCGCCTTGTTGCTTTGCGTATTTATGAACGCTACTGTATAGAAAAGCGAATAACAGTAATGGCGACTCACTAGTTTCCTATCAGTTGTATGCCACTTTAGTCCTTATTTTCGTAGCTGTATTAAAGTACAAATTATTTAACACTATATATTAATTTCTAAAAAAATATATTGATTTCACAATTTACTTCATGGAGTTATTGAATTACTAGCCCAGTGGTAACATTAATATATTTCTCAGTTGATGTGTGAAGCGCCATGGACATAAGAGTAACTGTCAATTCGTATGTGTGAGTTCTTCAGTTATATGTGTGTAAACGAACACGCTTGTCGTGTTGCGGTACGTGTGCTTTCTACGAAATTGACTTTCATCGCCTCGTAAGTTTGTGAATTTAATTTATTACGGTGTACTTATTGTCTGAACAAAGTCGTGTTAGTGCACAATTCCCCATGTTTGAGCAGAATATTACTCGAGATCAGCCAAGATCATTCGATCGGATCGTGTCGATGCGTCACCTTTGTGAGCCATTTTATTCATGTTCTACGTTAGTATAGTTTTAGGAGGTACGTCCTATATACTCTGGTGTGACCTCTCATGAGGTCGTATGTATAACGTCAAAATGTAAACGTAAATTATTGCTGTACGAGGTAACGTAAGGTGCATTCTAACCTAGCTGATATCTGTCGTAGGTCTCTGCAAACGGCCCACGGCCGTCCGCGATTGGACGCGTCTCAATTGTACCACTTGTACGTGCCTGATTCACGCACCTCCGTTTTGCCTTCTTGCTAACTAGTCCCGTTACACACTGCGATTTACATGGCTGAGATCTCATTTTTAAGCCATGCTAAATTATTAACATAATTAGTAGAAATACTAATGAAAGACTTGCTTAAGTTTTCTTGAACCCTTTGTCTTATGATTATATGATTTCGAATTTTCTTGATTGTGAATAAAAATGGTTCCCTCATCTAGCTCATATATTTCAAACTTGGTCACCACTTTTATTCATAAAAACGTAGTCAGGACACCATATACATAAGTAATAAGTAGATTATGATATTGTTTACATGCATCAGTATTTTCAGTAAATAGATTACAGAAATAAATTGTATCATTGTTTCCATTCTCACTTGACCTTCATAATATTTTTGGTCTTTTGCTTTTGTTTCATCTTTAGTGTGAAATAATTCTTACCATATTATTGTGTACTTTTTATACTACTTACATATTATGTTGCAATTATACATACATATAATTGCTATGTTGTGTCATTGTTCTGATAACAAGGGGTCTAAATGAAATGTTATTGTTGTTCATACATTGTCTTTCATCTCATAGCATCTAGGAGATCATTGTGGAGGCTCAAATCTTATGTAATTTAGAGATGCGCACCTCAACAAACAAAGCCACTGATAACCACAGAATATAAACACTGAATGTAATAGTGCCTATTTAAAGATCTTGTTTTCTTTTCTTGATGCAAGGTTCTTTCATGTAGCTAGTTTCTATAGGGTACAGATAACTCCTCTTACATCTCCTTATTTTAATAATCCTGCAGTAGCTTTCTTGTTATTACTTCATTTATCACAATCAAGTGGCCTTCTTTTTTATTTAGCTCTGGCTCAGGGTTATAAGTGAAGTAATGTCAATTCTATACATTATTGAGATTATGCTTGAATGTAATATAACATAGAGATGTTCTAGTTTTGTCTCTGATAGATTTTTTTTCTTGTTTATTGTGTGATTGGTTATTTAACCATTAGCAGATATGTTGCACGGGTGTCCTAAATTTGTCAGTTTGGGTTCATTCTTCCAGTAAAGAATCTACTTCTCAGTAACATTTTTTTTTGTGTAGCAATATATGGTAACGTTTTAGCCTTTTTCTCATTGTGGTTGTGTAGAGCACTGTGGTTAGGCTATTGGTGTGTGATTATATTCGGTCTTTGTATGCTGTCATTCTGTGCTCTATTTCCTCCTTAACAGTTTTTATTTGTAGAGCTTTAGATATGATTCTAAGAACTTTATTTTGGAATAGCTGCAAAATTTCCACATCTGATAGATGATAGAGTTCTGTTACGTTTTTGCATGCATTGTAGTTATAGTTTCAGGGCACCCAATAAGTGAATAGCAATTAAAGCAATATAAGTGTATATGTACACAATAGCAATAAGGAAATAGTAATGGAATTAATTTGCATTCATTAGTATACTGTTATGGACAGTTCTAACAAAGCAAATTTTATTACAATAAAAACACTTAATATGAAAAGTAATACTTTTCATATTAAGTGTGGAATGATAATTATTGGTTAGACCATATATCTGGTCATATATTTCAGTAATTCCATTCCATTTATACTGTGTTTGCTGTATATTAGATATTTCTTAAGTATTTTGGATTCATACTAATTTGTTGGGATGTTACAGTTTACTAGCTTAAAGTTCTGACTATCACTAGCATTTGAGATAGTAAAGACAGATGGCTCAACATGTGATGTCAGTCTTGAACAGGAGACAACTTTGTGTAACATTCTGAATTTTAACATTTTTATTCATTTTAACAAACTCATTTAACACAAACGTACATAACACACCACTTGTGAAAAAAATTTATTTCATTAAAAAAAGTGGACCAACAATAAAGACATTGGTGAACTAGTACCTATGCACTTTTCATTATAAAACACATGACTTATTATAAAATAAATGGTAATATGGTCTAATGTATTAAAGTAGTTATTACTTGTGTAACAATACTCCTATAGATTTTAAACTTGTGGTACCTTATTACTTCTATTTATTTTTATTGGAAGAAATGTGTTCAATATCTGTTTGACAATTTACACAAACAGTCATAAGTTCTTTGAGCCTCGCTCGTGATGTAGCAGGATGACTCTTGTATGAACTTTGTTTCTTATATTTCACATATGACCTTGACAAAAAATCATTGAATCTATAAACTGAAGAATATTCTTAGGAGTAAAGATGAGTTATTGAAGAGATAAGAAATACAATGTAGGAAATGAGAACTTTTTTTATTGTTGCCAGCTGCTCAGTAATTAAGTTCCTGAGTCTAGAGCTTTTAAAGCCCCATAAAACTTTTACCATATTACGAAGATACTACCTAGATCTGTATGTGCTAACATGTGTCACATTGTAAAGAAAATGTTCTTTGTCTAGTTATTATCAATGCGGAAGACAGATTTACAAACTAGGTGTTGAATACTAAATGCATAAAGTGCCATAATAGAGTTGCGACCTTTCTATTAATCGAGCGTTATGTCGACAGGCTCGGAAGCGTGGCGGCCGTGGGCATACACTATATGTATAGACTACACATTGATTTTATTCATTGCAATTGGGTCACTGTGCAAAATGATCGAAAGTGAATTTCATCTATGTAGTGACATTTCTTTGTAGTATTAGAGTAGACAAATTTCACCTTACGATTTAGATTTAGTTCTTATATCTCCAGAGAAAAGGTTTCGACAAAGGAACAATAATCGTGTCCCGCTAATAGTATCATTACTTCTTTTTTTTCTTGAAAGGTATTATCATTAGATCGCCTGTAAGGCAGAAGTGCCCTCTCCTTCAAATGCGAACATATTTTAATGTATGTTCTGACGTATGTATTTTCTCGTGGTTTTTTCGGTATAGGTGGTTGCGTATTTTGTCCTGTTACGTAGGTAATTTGTATAGTAATCGTCTAATTGTATAATTTTATCAATTGGTGTAGATGGAATCGGAGTAAATGAATGTGACGTTGGGTACTGAAGGTTTAGTAGGTCAGGTAGGCGGCACCGGGTCAGGCCGAGGCCTTCTCGTGGCGGTTTTTGTGCGGCGGTGCGCGGGCGCGGGGCCGTCCCACGAATCTGGGTCAATGGTAGCGGAGTGGCACACGCCACCCGAAGCTCGCAGCACTCCGGGCGCACATCGAGCGCGCAGCGTGTCCCTGTACGGCACAAGCCACCGCCGCAATTGGGTCGCTCCATGCACCACTTGCCCGCAACCCTCTCACCCTCCGAACGATTGTCATTTTACACATAAATAACATTTGAAGTTAGGGAAACTTCGGTTCGTAACCTGTACCCTGTGGATATGGGTTGATCTATACATAATATATTATATTAACCCTGAAAACATTATACTCCTTTCTTGGACGGTCGTGTAAAAAGAAAAAGCCATACAGCTTAAAATAACAATAAGTAAAATCAAAGATCAAAGACAAAGATACGGTAAGATAAGCCTTTCATTGAAGTCTTGTTTTAATTTGTTTACCATCATCGTCATCAAAACTTTGACAAAGACAAGAATTAGTTAAAACCTTTAAAGGGTTTGACTACCTGTTGGTGTAATCGGACTAGTGTGAAAATATAACTATATTCTTCTCACCTTCTACTATAGTTTCGAACAGTTCAGATAATAAAATATTCTTATGGGGCCACAGATATAGTGAAATGAATCGTAGTGCCAAAAGAGTTTGTACGCAAAATGAAATGGTCATTGTCCGTCAAATGATCACGTGAATACGACTGAAGCTATTGTGAGAAAAATGCTATTATTGATAGTATGGCTTACCTTCAAAGCTAATGTACTTTTAATCTGTTCAGTAAATACGTAGATACACCTTAACCTTAGTAAGAAAAGGCAGAGGTCATCTTTAAATATTGCAATGAAATTTTACTGTAAATCGAACACCGCCTAAGGGTGATTCTTCATTATTTTTACTTCTGGGCGACACCAATATCTTTAAAAAATTAACTAATCTCTTAAAAATATTAAAAATATTTAAATCCTTCTCATTATTTTTTCACGTGCTTGATTTAATTAATATTGTATTTTATTACAATTACGAACGATTAATTACATTTCTGTAGGAGAACAGTGATGCAGAAAAAATAAGGATTAAATAAAATGAATATTCCACCCTTAAAAGACAGTAAACAAATAAAAAAAAACCACAGCATAGAACTACTTGAATTGGTTCCGCCCGACCTTCACCTTGTCTAACCGCAGTCTTTTTAAAAAGTGCAACTAGTCAAGTCACTCAGGTGTCGTCTCGCGTTATAAGCAGGCATAACTATATGGAGAGGGTGTGCTTTTTGCCACTTTAATTTTAAAAGTACTTTCATACAACCAATAACTGTTTCGAGTTTTACTTTTATTATAATTTAATTCGTTACATAAAATTTTGTTACCGAAAAAAACACGTTTTCACCCTTATAGCCATATGGCCTTTAAGCTATAGGTTACTATATACCTGATAACTTAACTGTGAGGTTTTGAAATCAGTTCTATTTTCAATTAAAAACTATATTAAAATCGCAAGTACGTTTGCAAGCCTGAGTTTTTGGAGCTTGGGTCCTTGCGCAATACAGGCTTTTTTTGTTGAGGTGTTTAGTCGTGTTAGTCAAATGTAGGTTCGTATACGGCCGAAATTAAAAGTCTATCGAAACCCATAAGTCGTTACTCACTCTATTATTAAACATCATGGCCAATTGATTTTTCGTCCTTGGTTTGTTCTTCTTAAACGTTTAGATTAGTTTAACTAGATTGTTAGTCGTTAAATGGTTCCAAAGCAAATTGTTAAATACTTACATCATATCTTTCATCTTTTCTTTCGGTACCAAAATTTTTCAGAGAAGTGTTCTCAGGGTTTAGCTATATGCGAACGACACGTCTGCTAAATTTCTAATTTTGTAAATAGATAAAGAAGTAATCTGGCATCTAGAGATATACTTCTTGTGTTTTGATACCAAGATCCCAGAGCGGCCAGGCATTGCTTATTAAAAAAAAAATAAGTTACCTAGTGCTAAAGTTACATGAAGTCATTGATCACTTTCTTCAATTCTGAGTGCCGAGTTTTATATACATACTAGCAACCCGCCCCGGCTTCGCACGGCTAGTAGAGACATCTTCAACAATCATCATCATATTTCAACCAATTTAAACAAAACGTTAACAAATTATACACCTAAATCATCCTCATGAATCACTCTGTCTATTGGTAAAAACCGCATGAAAATCCGTTCAGTAGTTTTTCAGTTTATCGCGAACACAGACAGATGCGGCGGGGACTTTTTTATAATATGTAGTGATATGTTTAGTACACAGTATAATTAAAAAGTTATAAGTTATTGCCAGACAGTTTCCGAGGGCGGTTATTTACGCCTGATACTAAAGTTCGAAAAAATAACGTAAGTTTATAGTCGGAGTCTTGATTTTTATATCTGATGTTTACAAAATTATTTAGTGCTATTTGTAAGCAGCCAGACAAATCTTAGGGGCCAAAACTCCCAAAGACCCATTTAAAATGTTGTCGTATGAGCAGGCAGGCGCTCATACTCACAGTGATATTTAAGCCTTTAGAGTCTCTACTAATACCCCCATACGACACATTTTGTTAGCCAGAAAATAAGTAAAGTCTGGCAGCTCTGGGATCTTACCTACTTGTCAAATGCTTTGATGACGTTCAGAATGTAAATAAATCCTTGACGACCATGAAATCTTTTATCTGAAGATTAAAAATATAATATTGGTCGTAAGGCGATCACATGTTTCCCACTTGAGTACAAAAACATAGGTCCCAAGGTGACACATATGCGCATTACTATTTACGTTTGGGGCCAGGTGCGCACTTTTAGGCACCACAAACAGAAAACAACGCGAGAAATAAACATTCGTTGTGCGGAACGGAATTATTTAATACTTTTAATTACTTATATTTCCGTCTGTTTTTTTTGTTATAAATATAATATATTGTCATGCAGTTATTAGAAGAAATGTACAAATACAATTATACCTTAAGACCATCAAGTTACCAACAAGAACACTACCAAAAAATTATATGACTGCAACGGATGGCGCAATGGTTTAAGTGGTCACCTCGCCACTACGCTGGCCGAGTGTTGTGGGTCCCGCACGGGACAAAAATTTGTGTGATCCACGAATAATTGTCCCGAGACTGGGTGTTCTTTGTGACCGTTGTTTAATATGAAGCTCCCCGCGACACAGGAATATTCCTAATACGGGAGTTGTCTTTTAAAAAGAAAAAAAAAAGAATATACTATATACATATTCTGTGATAAAAGTATATATTATCGGACTACCAAAATTCAATCTTTAGTGGTACAAAACAGTTAAATAATTAGTATAGGAAATGTTTTTCCTCATCAGATTTACTTAAAACTTGTTATTTAGCTATTCGGAGTCCCTCATCACAACCATACATACGCTACACTTTATACGTGGCCTCGCCTCGTTTGCACCAATGCAAAGGTTTTATATTATGTATTTGAACCTGTTGTAGGCTTTATATTTGAGACTTACTCATTGTCTGCCTACATATAGGGTAAATATACATTTTTATAGTTGTTTGTTTAATGTTTCTTATGTCACTCATCCTCCTCATACACACAGATGCACAGTGACCACACGTGTATCACGTGTATTGCCAACACTGTGTTCACCTTCCCATGGATCTCTGTTGACCCTAAACACTAAAAAAAGGCACTACGTCTTTAGTACTGTTTAAAGTCTAAAGTTCGTTTGTCTGCACATATGAGTATAAGAACCTGCCAGGCAGGTCCAATTCGTACAGATATGTACTGTGCCTCGTATGTTACGCGGTTTTCAGAGTCTAGACGTCTAAGTTAAAACAACGGTACACGCAAGACGAGTGAAGGTTTAGTAGACGGATTATTTAGGTGATCATAGATTAGGGCGCAACAAGGGCGTGGGGAGAATGGTGCCCGCTGCAGCTCGGGTCGTTGACCGCCGGTGCCCTCGTCTAGGGATGCCCTCTGCGCCCTGCGCCCTCGCTCCCTCACAACTACTGTCTATAAAAGTATGTTGGTTACCCAGGGGCGTGCGTATATTGACATCAACTTAACGTATATGTACATGTACAGCGCGTGACGTTATTATTGATTCAGTTAAATTTGGTGACGACGTGAATGAAGCACTACTAAATATAAAGGTGAATGAACTTGTGCGTGTGAGTGAACCGCCTTTAATATGCAACATATCATTTTTACTATCTGTTAATAGTTCAGCGGAGATAACAGATGTAAAGGTAGGCAATGGCGTTGGCTGTATTTGAAATAAATGTGCGTATATCGCGGATGTAATCTCTCATTCGAATCGAGATATTTAAAAGATGGGCTGCGGTGGCGACAGCTGGCAATCGACGGCGGCGACCTTGCAACGACTACGCCAAGGTTCTGCCGGGCGTCGACCTCGCGCCGCGACGCTATCGACCGTCATCGCCACGTTTGCGCGACGTGAACCTAGTATCTCGTCATATTTCCACTAAGTCTGCGATTTGAGGATAAATGAAGAGTATTTGATACCGAAAAGGCTCGCAACGTGACCGGTCGGTCGCAGGACGGCTAGAGGTGCACGAGGACGTTCGGTCGCGGGTGGTGTGGAGCGGGGGCGGCGGCGGGGTCGGCGGCCGGCGCGGGCGCGGCCGACGACTCCCGCCTCACCTGCCGAACACTGCTCTCGCGACGGACCCACCCGCCGTCTCTACATACAACTACATACCTACCTATTCGGTGTATAACAATCGCCATTACTGAATACATTGTCTAAGACTAATTCCACTCAAACTCTAATCCTATTAATTAGTCATTGTGATTTTTGATGAGTAGGCACATGCACAATTGTTATTTCATCATATCTTATCTCGTAAATCCAGCTATTATTGTATTGTTTGTGGTTTGATATAATTTCGCAACTTTTTGAAATAAAGGGACAAACTAATTAAGACGGAACTTTATTAATAACTTTCTTAAAAGAGTTCTGTTCCGCTAGCGAGTTCCGTTTTAAGTGCACCGTGAATTGCAGGCGCCAAACCTCTATCGTACGGCAGATCGTGGTTTGACAGCATTAATACTATTACTAGCGCACTAATGTGCTTTTTTTGCTGGTAAATAGGGTTTCCAGGGCCACACAGATAGGGTTGGCAATGCACAAGTGCTACCATGAAAGTGTTTAGGGACCGGTAACTGCTTACCATCTGGCGGAATCTGCCGTGTAACAACGTAGTTGTATAGTATTGTATGTAACATAGTTGTAATAAACAGTTGTCACTGTATCAGACGACCAGAGTCAGCCCAGATTAGGTTAGATTGTGTACTAAAGATTACCAATAAAAAAAACAGGGAGGAGGGTTCTGTAAGCAAACAAACTTGTTTGTAGATAGTACGTCCATCTCGGGAATCAATTCTCGGAAGAATTTTGCCTGTCTTTTCCTAAAGACAAACTTAACTTTGCGATTGCGATGTACGACAATATCAACTTTCCAACCGCAAACATAAGTTTGTAATCACAAAAACTATTTTTTTATGTGATATAACAACAAATTAACGACTTTCTGATTTTTTCCTTTACTTATACTGCCAGACCTTGCTTCTTATCAAATTTCAATGAGAAGTACACTATACGTTTTGATTTACCTGCGAAATGTTCAAATTTATTAAAATCTAAGGCTTGCCTTAATGGCCGTATCTTAGAAGCTTGATTTTTTAACAGCTTCAAGGAACCGCCGACTTATGTATTTTGAATTAATTTCAACTTAATGCGGCTATGGGTTCCTGAGAAAAAGGGTCTTGATAAACAGATGACCGAGATGGACGTACTATCTACATACAAGTTTGTTTTCAGTCAGACTCGCACTTGTCCGGTTTTTTCTTAATTTGGATACCTATATTTCTTGTTTTATAGTTTTTCTGTGACGTTTCACTTGTTTGGGAGAACAATCACAATCTCGCAATGTACCTATCGAACTGCTCTGCATCTACACAGCTAATAAGTACGTTGTAATTTATTAACGAAATACGGTTTTAGAGTTGTAATTTACCTATAACATTTCTGTACATCCATGGAATTATAATATTAAAATATAGAATATTGCTGCCACTTCCCCTTCAATCAACTTCGCTCATGGGTAAGGCAACGAACCCGTGAAGCGCACAACGGTCGCTGGGCTGATACGCCCGGCTGTAGGCAATCTAGACTGGTGCTGACGGAGGTCTCACCACGTTTAACCTGCAGACTGCTCAGTCTTAACCGACTTGAGATCAGAATAGTCGTAGGTACCATTACGGGCCACTTGGCCCTAAACCGGCACCTATTCACCATCAATGCGACAAACAGTCCTCTATGTAGAGGCTGTCTTAATGCGGAGGAAACGGCCGCCCACGTCGTCCTGGAGTGCGAGGGAGTGGCCACACAACGGGCAAATATCCCTCGCAGGAGCGAGGTCGCTCCTAGAAGCCTGTGAACGCCCCAGGAGGCTTCTGTGCTTCTGGAAGGAGCTAGGCTGGCTCAACTAGCCAGCCTATCTGAACGCATAATGGACCGCCTATGAGTCTAAATGCGGAAACAGAGCCCTTTACCAATACCAATACCAATACATCCATGGAAACTGGCGTCCTGGAACTTACCTCAATATGATATTGATATCCATATTATGACTATTTCGCCCTTTACATCACTAATTCTTCATAATTTAAATCCATGTCGAGGTAAATAATACGTATGTTGTGTTCTTTGTTTGAACTATATAATCTGCCGGTGATCTGAATACGCCCCAATAAGTGTTCTGTTCACTTAGTAATAATATAATATCCGAGTCGCTTCTGTTCGCTTTAGTCACAGAGTCACACCATTCACACTACACACACACATACTGAGGAAATTGGTAAAAAATAACAAGTTTTTCCTGGGTCAAAAAACCTGTTGGAAAGAAGTTCGCTGGCTCCATTTTAGTAACACCAATTGTACTTATTCAAATAAGAAATAACAATTTATACTTACCTAGTTGCAACAACGAACGTTAACACCGTTGAAAATAAGAGTGCAAATTTTACAAATTTTAACAAAAAAATTAGGTACACCAATTCTTCTTATCTCTACATCATCCAAAGGTTGACTGGAGAGAATGCCTTAAGCATTCAGTGTGCCTATGTAGATACGAATTGTGCAAAAACTTGAAATAAATAAATATTTCAAATCATTGAATTATAAAAAGATCTTCGTTAGCCCACCTTTTTAAGCACATTGTCCCACGTGCTATTTTATTTCTACTTTGTTTTGTTTTGATTATTAGGTACTGTTCCTTCCTACAATGCTCCAAATATAAAACAAAATATTGCTAGTGATTATAACTCTAGATTAATTATATAATTTCGTTGTTTATTGCGAAATAATATCAATACCTACGCTGAAGTGACGTGTAGCTTGTTTTTATCCATACTGTGACTGTTGATGACATTTCTTTGTCTTAAAGTTTGTTTACATAATGTTAAAACCAACGCTGTTTATTTTAGTCATAAAAGCCTAGTTTCTGACGCATCGGTAAAAGTTTCTTCGTACTAAAGCGTACCAAAATGATTTTAATACAAATTAACGGTTTAATCAGTTGTCTTAATAATAATTTAATTTAGATATTGTGTTTCTTTGTTACATTGATTGCATACTACCAACCCGCGCAGACGTCACGGGGTTGAACAATTATCTACAGTTCATGTTCACCATGAATACGCATAATATATCTTGATGTACTAGAGATTAAAGATGAACCGAATGCAATTGTTGAGAAGTCAGCCGAGTTTGTCGAGCAGATATGCATTTAGGTCGGAATAACACACATCCCCGATATCTATATATATTCTCTCAATGACTGGAAATACCAGTATCTGCCCAAGCGTTTGTCTTTGTAGAGACCGGAAGGAAGAAATTTAAAACGAGAAAGCATTCGCAAAATTCCAGTAATATATTGACTAATTTCTCCATTTATACTGGCGAGTCGAAGTTTGCATCAACGTTCCGGACCCTAATATTAGAAGTAAACGCTATTACCGTTTCATTTAAAATTAATGACGGAAACATGACGAAGTGTAACGTTGTAATCATGCAGCTTCTCAATATTAAATGACACTAAGCAATACTTAGCAACATACCGAATCTGTGTGAAAAAGTTTTTATTGCTTCCAGTTCCTGGTTCAAATAGTCAATCCCGTCTGAGATACTAATCACTTTTACTTGAAAGTAAAGCAGCAAGTCATCGGCGTTAAGGTGAAACGTATACTGAACTTCTTCTGTGTGTGTGAAAGTGTGAAAAGTTTACCACCTCGAGAAACACCGTTGAAAATAATAGAGAAGTAAGTATACCGCTTTGAGGAACACCAGAATTGAGCAAACCGACTGTTAGCCTTGGTAAAGATATGAAGAAAACCACGCCATTTACCAGAGAAAAGAAGAACAGGACTTATTTCATGAATTACATTAAGTAATGCACCCAGTGAAGAAGGACACATTTTTGGTCCTAAGTGGCTAGCGAGAAGTTTGGGTAGTGAAGGGATGTATTATACTTTGTTCCACTAAGTTTTGTTCAGAATCGAAGACAAGAAAGGTAAGGTTCATTAGGGAAAATAATAGAGCGACTGATATTATCGAAGCGTTAGAGTTGATGGGTGCGATTGGAGAATGTTGGTCCGGTAACCTTACTCACTCGGCAAAACGTTGTGTTTTCAATCATTGCTTAACGCCGGTTTTCTGTGAGGCCATGATATCACTCCGGTCGAGCCGGCTCATACGTGCCGAAGAATGGCTCTCCCATTGGGTTGCGTTGCGTGCCTATAAACCCTTAAAATAACAAGTTCACTGTGTAAGTTTCATTGAACCTGAAATGATTTCACATTAATGATTTTTATACAGGGTTTTATGAGCAGCTGACTTATAATTCTCTATTATCTTTTCCGTTGTTTTTTTTAAAGGCATAATATTGTCATTATACAAACACTAGCTGACCCGCGCAACTTCCTCTGCGTTTGTAAATTTTCATTTATGCTCCGCTTCTATTGGTCTTAGCGTGATGTTATATAGCCTTAGCTTTCCTCGATAAATGGGCTATCCAACATAAAAAAAAAAATTCAATTCGAGGCAGTAGTTCCAACAAAGAAACTCTTCAGCTTTATAATATTAGTATAGATTTGCTGTACAAATTTTCAAAGGTCCTGAAATTTTTTTGTATTTCGAGATAACTCACACTGTCTTACAACCAGGTCTACCACGACTCTGACAGCTGACGCTTGTGTCGAGCTGTCTCTAGACTATCGACTACACACAAAATTGAGCGATCTGAAATCACTATCAAAAATGCAACGCTGCCTCCTGGACTAAAAGGGACTAAAGCTGGGGAAAGGCGAACTCGAAATTATACTTATACTTTAAAATATCTGTCAGAGATGAAGAATAGTTGGTGTTACGAATGTCTCAGTGGTAGTCTGGTTCGGATTACATTGTTGAGCCATCTTTGATTTTTTTATATAATATAGGGGCAAACGAGCAGACGGGTCACAAGTGTGTTGCCAGCCTTTAAGGTGGGAGTAGGGGAAGGGGGTGAGGGAAGGGTTAGGGCCTCCGGTAACCTCACTCACGCGGCGAAAAGCAATGCAAGCATTGCTTCACTGCCGGCTTTCTGTGAGGCCGTAGTATCACTCCGGCCGAGCCGGCCCATACATGCTGAAGCATGGCTCTCCCACGACTTTGATTGGTTGATGTTGTAGTTCTTCAAAATAAAATGAGATTTTGCATGCTTTTTTTACCTTTAAAATCTTACTCTGTAGTGTCCTGGGCTTTTCAACACAGTTATTTGATGTCCATATATCGGTTGATAACTAAAGCTAAAAATGAAAATAAACTCAATACCAATACTATGCAAGGAAGTAATAAATACAGTACCGAAGGATGGACATCGCGCAGATACCTAATCTTTATAACTAGGGTGGGTGCGCCAGTGCCACACAAGGAACCAGTAGTACACCATTTCAATCTTCAAACCTAAATATTAACCTTCTGTTGAATTTCCCGTAACTCAGAATTGGGTAGCCCTGCCGTACTTATGCCAATCATGTAATCATAGATAAAAGCGATGCGCCATCAACATAAGTAAAAAACAAATAATCCGAAACGACAATCGTTCACTTCGTCCCGGACGGCCATTTTAGTAAGCGACGCGTACGACAGTAAATTTTTCGGAACCGATCCATAGTCACACCAAATTGCCACACTGGTATGACTATGGTTTATTTTATTTATCTTATGGAAAAGTATTAAAGCGTGGGGATCATTCTATAGAATGTAAGCCTGATTATGCTGGTAATGAAATATTATGTTGTGTAGACAAAATGAAGGAAGAAGCTGGAACATCGGCTGAAACCCATATATAACAAAGGTCTACACTTGATTAACAAAGTGCCATCATTTGATAACATGAAGCGTAGAAATTTGAAGTAAAGAAAACGGTCTTCACTCAATGGGATGAAACAGAAATACCAGCACAAATTAATAAATTCCTTATAGCGGATTACCAATATGAAGGTTCTAGAATAATATTGTTTTGTTCCCCGGAAAGTAAAGAATAAAAAACTGTCAATAATAAAGGAATATTTTATAGACGGTACTTTCAAGAGTACTCCAAAACCATTTATGCAGATTTTCTACATACACGGGGATCTGAAGAGTACTTCTGCCTCAATTAACGTTGTCCCACTTGTATACGCCTTAATGAGCGATAAAAAGGAGACGAACATATCTCGCACTATTCGATTTATTTACGACAATTTGTCTAGAGTGGGTTCCAACGAAGGTTCACGCTGACTTTGAGTTTGCTACAACTAATGCCATAAAGTTTTTTCTCACATATCACAATTAGAAAATGTTATGACCACTTAAGCAACAGTAGAGAAAAAGCTAATCCATCGG
>OY982565.1:0-133582 GCA_963859945.1 Euplagia quadripunctaria | reverse complement strand
GACAACGTTAAGAACAAATTAAAAAATCTTATTCTTTCTTTCTTTCTTCTTTCTAAAAAACTAAATGAACCAATGTGCAAAGATATTAATTAAATAAAACATACTGAATAAAAGATATGGCTAACATAATTATATGTTTATGACTGGCCACTTTGTATTCAGAAATTGTGTAATTGAAAGAGAACTATGTTAGTCTATGTTATGTAAAATAGTATTTTTTTAAATTGATTTTATATACAATAAATAGAACACAAAAAAAAAGGTTAAGAAAAGTTCAAACTCACCCCTTCAGTCTAATTGAAACCGGGTATAAATCTAAATAATTAGAGTACCACCACCATGTACTCTAATTATTTAGGTGGTACTCTAATTATTTAGATTTGAGACGAGATTTTAGACATTACAATATCAATGGGACGAATGAATAATAAGGATAGTCACATAAAGCCTCCATGTGACTACTCTAATATAATCTAATCTATTTAGATTTATGCCCACTTCGTTTGCGGCTGCGGATCCTGGCCTAGGTAGACCGTTGGGCATAACTTTTTCCTAAGAGTAAACGTAATTTGATGTGATTTGGGGGCACTTGCTTTAACGCGCCATTTCAGCAACCAGTCCGGGGGATGAACTTTCAGGAGGCGGCGCGCCTAGCCATCAGGGGAGTCTCTCTGGTGGTCGGGCGCATCGAGGCGCTGGGCTTGCGGGTGGCCCTGGATAAGACGGAGGCCCTTTTATTTCATGGGCCCCGTCGTGGTCCACCCCCTGGCGCCTCTATCGAGGTCAACTCGGTCCTCGTACCGGTTCAGGCCCACATCAAGTATCTGGGCCTGATCCTTGACGGAAGGTGGCGCTTCGACGAGCACTTCCTGCAGCTTGCTCCAAAGCTGGTTGGCGCTGCGTCCGCCCTTGGGCGACTCTTACCCAATTTGGGTGGACCCAGCGTCGCTACGAGACGGCTGTACACGGGGGTTGTCCGGTCAATGGCACTTTACGGTGCACCGGTGTGGGCGGAGGCTCTGACCGCCCAGAATAGGGCGCGCCTCTGGCGCCCTCAGAGGGTTATGGCGGTTAGAGCCATACGCGGATACCGCACCGTATCGACGGAGGCGGCGTGCGCGTTAGCCGGGACACCCCCGTGGGATTTGGAGGCGAAAGTGCTCGCCGAAGTATATCGGCGAACAGCTGAGTTCTGGGCGGGAAGCGGCAGTCGGCCCCCGCCCGAAGAGGTACGCGAATGGCGTGAGGCCGCTCGCCGAGCCACCATGGCTCGTTGGTCGTCCCGGCTGGAGGCTCGACGTGCTGGCTTTGCCGCCGTGGAGGCGCTCCAGCCGGTCATCGTCGAGTGGGCAGGGCGACAGCAAGGGACCCTTTCCTTCCGACTGACGCAGGTCCTTTCCGGGCACGGCTGCTCTGGGAAGTACCTGCACTCGGTCGCTAGGAGGGAATTGAGTCCCGCCTGTCACCACTGCGACTGCAGTGAGGACTCGGCTCAGCACACGCTGGCGGATTGCCCCAGTTGGGCAGCGCAGCGTCGGGCCCTCACTGCAGTCATCGGAGAGGATCTGTCGCTACCGGCTGTCATACGCTCCATGGCCGGTAGCGACAGGAATTTTACCGCGGTCGCAACCTTCTGTGAGGAAGTCATCTCGCAGAAGGAGGCGGCGGAAAGGGTCCGGGAGGACGACCTCCATTCGGACTTAATTCGCCGCCGGCGAACTGGGCGGCGGAGGCGCGCTTACCAGCGCCTCATGCCGCCCTGAATGTGGCCGCGGGTGGTTGGGACGGGTTTTCCCCTCCACCCGCTATAGTGGCCCCCCGCGAGGAGGCGGCGTCCGCGTGTGCCTGGACGTCGCCTAATTGAGAGGTTTTTTTTTTTTTTTTTTTTACCCTAAGGTGGTGCCCGCGCTTTTGCGGGCAGGCGCTAGGAGGGTTCCGGATGTCTTAATAAAAGCTGTTCCCGGATCCCTCTTAATTAAGGCGCAGTACGACACACCGTGTGGTTTTAGAAAAAAAAAGGGTTTGTAGCATTCTACTAGCTATGTCCGGATCAATGTGGGACGATAGAAAGGCGGCGTCGTCAGCGAATGTCGCAATAGTTACATTTGGGGCCTGGGGTAGGTCGTGAGTAAATAAGTTATACAACACAGGGCCAAGAACTGAACCTTGTAGCACTCCAGCATAACAAGTGTAAATGGATGATCTTGCGCTTCATTGTTTAACTTGAAACATCCTATCTTTAAGATAAGAGGCCATCAGAAGGTAGAACGAGTGTGGAAGTGTCTTTTTGCATTTGCAAGAATTTGACTCGGTCAAATGCCTGTTGGACATCCAAAACGCAAACGAAGTGTGTAAAATACTTGGGATTCTACTTGGACCAATGCATGACATGGAAAGACCATATAAAGAAAAAAAGTGATGATGTTAATAACCGATTCAAAAATCTTCTGTGGTTACTTGGAAAACAGTCAACTTTATCCCTTAGTAATAAACTTAGAGTGTACAGCTCGGTCATAAAGCCCATTTGGACTTATGGGATCTAGCTGTGGTCTTCAGCCAGTAAATCAAACATCTTATGTCTTCAAAGAGCCCAAAATAACATATTAAGGACCATAAGTAGTGGTTCACTCGTAACTCAGAGATTCATGAGTACCGCGACATAAAAACTGTGATAGAATAAGCAAAACAGTACATAGAGAAATACTCAGACCGTCTTACGAATCATCCTAACCCTTTGGCAAATACGCTTTTCCAAAAGAATACTATGAATCGCTTAAAAAGAGCTAATGTGCTTGATGATTGAAGAGAGTTGGGGCAGTGGTTCTAATTCCCTAAAACCCATTCTACTACAATAAACCTGATTTTAGTTGCACAAGACTGATTGCAGGTTCCAAATACAAAAAATAAAAAAAAAGATTTATGCTCGGTTCCTATAACCAGCAAAACGAATTGTGTCTTGATTATAGGAACCGGACATTAGTCAAGTTTCAATTAGAGGTACTCTGTAACAAATAGACTGAAGGGGTGAGTAAAGTTCCATGGTTTTCGTTGAAAATATGAGGCAACTTTTCCTAAGTATAAACAGTTTACGAAGACAGCTAGAATTGGGGTTGTGGTGGTCCACTCTACATTGTGTCCACACATTACATATCAATTGGACGAATGAATAATTAGGGTAGTCACATAGAGCCTCCATGACACACTTCGTAAATTGTTTTTACTTACTGTATCCAGACTGTTTCTTTATTATCTAAACAATGGAGTAAATATATAAGCAAAAATTGTGGTCCCAACCTCGTAGAGATGAATCTTGAATGGTTAGAATAGATTTTTAGAGTTTACCAACACACTGACCAACCATAAAGTCTTAAATAGTTACTATATTCAAACAAGCTGGGTTTTATATTTATCATCTTTCACGTCTCTGACATTTCTAAAAACTAAAACAAAATCTTAATTTTTATACCGAAAGGAACAAGATTTTGTTTTAGTTTGTTCATTAGCACATAGCTGAGTGATAATAATAAAATAAAATGGACCTTTTTATTCCTAACTGTACATTATTCCACATTAAAATGCTCATTAAATGTCAATATTATGTCTCTCAGTTTGGTGTGCCTTTTGGCATACACCTCCAACTGCTTCCCTTGAAATCTGTCAGCTACAACCCTAGTCCAGTATGGTCCCAGGGTGCTTCTCGCTGGGCGACCCTGTATTCTAAGTCCGTCTCTTGGGTACCAAAGGGTTACTAGCTGGCTTCATTTATTCGCCTTGCAACATAGCATGTGGCCCGTCCAAGCCGATTTGTGGTTGTACAGTCTTAACATAAGATGTACATACATACATATTATTTGCTGACACTGGAGTTCCCACCGGGAGTGCGTCACTTACAATACTAATACATATACTAAGTATTTGAACACAAGACAGTGTGTGAACTGAGTTCTTAGTGACAACAAACTTAAAAAAGGAAATAGCCAGTTCCTACTAGTACCTTTTTAATATAAAAACATTATATTTAGTGCAAAACTGTGTCTTCTCTTATCTGCCCTAAACAATTGTCAGGGGGTTGCAGAATACCGGGCTAAGTACCTTGGGTCGCCAGGGTCATTCTCCGAGATCGTCGGTAACGAGAGGGGGTTACTGGGATTCTTCGGGGAGTTAGGGTGGCTCGAATAGTTTTTATTCCCACCAACGCAAAATACGCGCTTTGTCGTGGAGTTGCGAAAACCAGCCCGTGAAAACCTAATCTATCTGCCCTCAACAACAATTATTCTCAAATGTACAAACATACTCACGCTGTAGATGTTTTTAATAATCTCGATGTAGGTGTTATTAAGTCCTTGCTGTCTTAAAGTTGACCAAATGTAATTAATTATATACACTAGTTCCTGGTATTCGTTTATTTTTCTAAAATTTGCGTGATAGTATGAATGTGGTAGTATGAATGAGCTGAGTCATAACAGCTAAATGAAAAATACCTTTGCCAGTCACAAGCTCACATTATATTACTCGTATATTTATTGACATACTATTAAAAGAAAATATTTGAAAGTTTGTTTCTTAATACAGATAATCATTAATAGACTTCAATTATATTTAACCAAAAATATGCACGACAAGAATAAAATGCAATTGATTACGCCGATTTTTTTTGTGAATAAAAAAAGAAATATATATAATAATACGTAATTAAATGCATTTTATTCCACACCTTTATGTTGTAAATTGACGGGATTGCAAACCATGAAAAGTGGTTTTTTGATTATAACAAAAAAATTAATTGTTAAATTTTTCTGAAATTTGACTTAAAGTAATGTAAAGTTCCATTTTCGGCGACAGGATTTACAGCATTCTAAACTTTCAAATTAACAGTTTTGCATTAGGTCGCCAAATTGCTTTTGAAAAAGTATCTTCCCCACCTCGTCCATTCTAACTTTTTTAATGGGTTTTTATGTGGGCAAGATTTCATTAAATTCCATCCAGAATCGAAATAAGAATCTCTGGCACACCGACTAATGGTATGATTTAATTTTTTACATTGACAACTGAATTAAAGTAATGTTAAATTCATCTAGATTTTGAATTTATTACTTTCAAACATCATTTACATCACTAACACACATCATAAACAGACTAGAAAGGTATGGTTAATTAAAAAACTGTATTGTTTTATTTTTGTAAAAATACATATTATATGTAATATACACTTGCAATCTGTAAAAGAGCGGCATCTCCTGACACAGGCATCTGTATGCTTAAAAGGAGATGTCAACAACTATTTTTTGTAAATCAAAGTGTATGACGAAATAAACTATTTGATTTGATTTTATCATGAGAAAAATGAATAAAAAAAGAACTGTGCAGTTCTCGTTAACATCTGCGGTTTCGTACTCTGATGTTAAGAAATTTTTAGTCTCGATTATTTTGTGCCACCAACATTCGAAAAACGTTGAAAACTGTTGATTTTAGCTTAGCTGTAAAGGTATCCTGTGCTGATTTACATATTTAATTAGAAGAAAGAATGTTCTGTGTTCTATCCGTATGTATGTTTGTATGTCTGCATTTTTTCTTAAAAAGTAATAGACCATTTTACACGATTGTTTCACTAACACACTCTACATATTGACATGATAACGTCTTATAAATCGATGTACGCCGGCTGCACGCACGAAAAAGCATGACTCACGTTCTGCCTGAGCCGAGCGTGCAAGCGAGAGCGCGGAACAAGCGATAGAGAGGCACGATCGGTGTAAGCGTTCGGCTAGTGACGCATCTATCTCTATTCCACCGTTTTCTTATGACGTTATCACGTAAAATTACCGTCCGTAAACCGACTTTACTGGCAACCAATTTTTTTTTCAGGAAGGTTTTAGTATTTAATACATATTTATAGCGTAGCACAGCGTATTTATTAGTACATTTTTTTCACTATTTGTTTCGTTGAAAAATTTATCATTATATACTTAATATTATTTTTAACCAAAAATACACCGGTATTTTTGGTTAAAAATAATATTAAGTGATATAAAAAAATTTACTTGTCTTCTACTGCCTTGCAGTAGGAGGCGGGTATGTACATGCAGCTAAAGCATGACGTTGATGTTGCAGGCATGCTGTTGCGATGGTTCATGTACCTGTACAACCTGGAGGTGTGCGAGGAGGACGCGTTCCTGCGCTGGCGCGAGGATGTCACTGATGCCTACCCCGGGAAGGGCGAGGCGCTATTCCAGGCACGTACTCATTCACCATTATATTATTATTGTGAACTGATGCTACTTGTAATGGCTTATCAACATGCATGTAGTGGCTTTACTTGTTGGATGTATATTCATAGTACTAAATTAGTCTCTAACTATGGTCTACAAATTTAGTTATGCAGTACCATCAACATGTTTTATGACTTTTTTTAAATAATTTAAGTTGATGCTCCAATGTACTTCCTACTATCTATATTTTTTATCAAAATTGTAAAGAATGCCAATAGGAAAAGAGTGGCCTCAGGTTTTTTTTTTTCATTGACTGCACAAACAGCTTATTGGCAAAGTGTTATTTATATAAACATAGTATATATATCTGATCATACACCTAGTATAGTCCATCTAAAGGTATGCCTGTAAGAGATTGTAGACTGCAATAAGGCCGCCCATTGTACTACTGTTTTTAATGTATTTCTTTTTAATTGTATCCTATTTATGGTGTGCAATAAAGAGTATCTATCTATTATTAGTCGTATAAAAAGGGTGTTAGTTAAGTTGGGTGTTTTTGTGCAGGTGAACACATGGTTGACGTGGCTGCAGCAGCAGGAGTCCGAGGACGAGGAGGCGGAGGACTAGAGGCCGGAGCTGGACCTCTCCGTCGCAGACGCCAACACACTCTGGCGCTATTTCCCGGCCGGCACGGAGCCGCACCGCTTTTGTTTCGCGCTCATCTCATTTATATAAATATAATTAAGCCAAATAGTTAAAATACCTACGTTTGTAACCCTTTAGCGCTCGAGGCGCCGGGGCCTAGCGGCCGCGGTGGGTCCAGTGTTAAATAGGACAATTTTTAGGTTATTACGTAAACGAATATTAGTATCTCGAGATAATTTTTTGTAGGCCTTTTACTCGATTTTGATACTTTTTACAAATGTATACAATGTATAGTGTTCGTTTGGACGTATGATTGCACCCCGATCTGCCCCTCTCTGCAGTGAGCGTGTTTTAGTTGAAATTGTAAAAAAATATATATATATGAAGAACTTAAATCAATTTTTATTATTAATATCATGATCATTTATTTTCAATGCTAAATGGACTTAGTGGTAACTGTAAGAACGCTTAAATTTCATTGTATTATCAAATTTTAGAATTTTGTAACTAGTGAAAAAAAAAACAAAAAAATACAGGCATAAGAAATGTATGTTGAGTGAGTTGTAATAAAGTTGTGAACTGATGCAAATGCTACATTACATAAGTAACATTGGTCAATATGTATTCAGGATGAAAATAAACTTCAGTGTAATTTATTACAAAAAGGTACATAGTTTCATTTGTGTAACTAGGTATTATAAAAACCTGTAGGCCTCGGTAAGCTTAAAACAAATATTTGTTTTAAATAGTCCGTAGCTGTCACGAAAGTTACAAAGAAATTAAGCTATATTATGTACTATAGGTAGACATTTAGGTTTTATGTGATTGAGATGGGCCACTGAGAAATTACTGCAATCTATGCAATCAATTACAGTGATGGGTAAGTGTCCCTTTGGTAAAGATTTGATCTTGCCTGTAATGTTAAACAATCTGTAAAACTGGTATTGTATTTTATTATATTTGAATTGAAATGTCGTTCACTTTTTGCCATCAAAAGTAACATTTATTATGTTACCTATAATAATAAATTCCTTCCAGCCAGGAAAGAGTGGTTGTTTGGACGTATTGGACATATTTTGTTCATTAATGGGAGCTCAGTATAGTTTTTTTTTTTGTGATTTGTTCAGAATTTGTAGTATAGTATAGTATTAAATAATAATTGTCTGGAACATTCAACAGCACTATCTAGAGACCAATTCAAATTGTCATATTCTTGAATACATACTTTTGCACTGAGTGGGAATACTCTACTAGATTCCTTCATGGACCACATCTGATAAATGCTTGTAGACTTACACCTGTTTTTAGCTTTCAACCTGAATCTACTGTACTATCTTGCAGATAAACTATAGAGTGAGCAGAAGTAAACAATCTGCTCCTAACAATAATTGAGACTGCCTCCACATGATGAGGATGATACTCAGCCATTTTCAAGTGCAATTACTGCTTCAACTTCTAACCACCACCACCATAAAATCACTCGTACCACAGTACCGCATTTGGTTTGGTTTTATTTAATTGAGTCTAAACATCATACATCATCTTCTAGAATGCTCCAGCTACCTATATGTTACTTGAATGTTACAATATGATGCAGGAGTGGATAGGATCTACAGATTAAAAATGAAATGATGATTGATTAAATAAAACTAAAATTTATTAAACAAATAACCATTAATATGCAGACAATACTATAGACTGGAGACTGCTTGGAGCATTTTGATCTAATCTACATTACTGTGTCAGCTGTTATGATTGAAAACCACTGTGTTCCAGTATTAATGGAGCTGTAAAAAAAAAGAAAATGGTTTAGAAATACAATGGCGTTTCTAAGGTATTACATAAAGTTAGATAGCAAGACGAACCTCTCCTCTGTCTTTAAAACTTTGATTTAATTAAATTTTCCACAAGGTAGACAAGGCTTGGTAATCGGAGTTTTGTATTCTTTCACCAGTTGGAAACCAAATGCCACTGAAGTTAAACTAATTGTTAGAAAAGTTATCTATCTGAAGTGAATGTTTTGAGTCAAAAGGTTCCTTCCAAAGGGTACTCTAGTGCATCAATTTGAAACAGAATCATTACATGTAGTTGTTACTATAAAATAAAGCACAAATTTAATACATTTGTGTTTTAATTTTCTGTTACAATTTCGTTTTTTAATCCAATGCAATTAACAATGTTTATATAAAAAACTGGCCAAGTGCGAGTCAGACTCGCCCAAGAAGGATTCCACACCATCGTTAAGATTTATAGTAATACAAACTATGAGCATTTCAAGTGTCTACTTGTTACCATTGTTAAGACTGAGCAAAAACATTTCTAGTACGGGAACCCTCTTTAATTTTTTATTTATTTTTATTTGTTGTTTTAGTGGCAACATTCTGTGAAAATTTCAACTGTCTACCTATTTTGGATAACGAGCTACAGCCTGGTGACACACAGGCGGACGGACGGATGGACAACTGAGTCTTAGCAATATGGTCCCGTTGGTTACCCTTCGGGTACGGAACCCTAAAAAAATGAATGAATATTTTAAAGTACAGGATTTAATATAAAACAAACTGTTAGTGGTACAATACCTAGGGAAAGGGTACCTATTCTATCTATCTCTCTGTAAATATCACTTGAGTACTCGACAGTGACTACTCCCTATAGACTAGGTTGGACCACCAACCAATCACGAGACTATTGTGTAGTCTGTTATACGACGTTCAACTATTGCATTCCATTGAATTACAATGAAATAAAAGAGTAATCATTCGCTAACATTTCCACTGGAATATTGTTTCAATTCGGTTTACAGTAATCATATCCACTTACCAATTCTGATAGCTACACAGAGCACGCAAAAAGTGACTACACTATTGATTGTGTTTTCGCGCGCCTGACGTTTCTCCTCCATGGGGTCAACTCTCTCACCATACGGTAAACGAAACATGGTTTTATTTTATATTGCGTTGCTGAATACAAGTAAATAAACTAATTATACAGCTAGTATTTCTATTTTATGGTAGATGAATGCAAATTCTAGAGACAGAGAAAAGACGTCACATTTGACACTTGACACTAAATGCTGACAGAAACAAATTTGAAATCGAGCATGTTAACCACGAGGCCCCAAAGAGTATACAAACACTCGAGGCCCTTTCTTAATTTTTTTTTTCTCTTTGCTCTCGGCTCGTATCGCCAAGGTAAGGAAACAATATGAAATAAAAGGAAATTTTGAATTTGGATAGGATCTGGATCAAAAGGAGATAAGGAACAAATTAATATACGTATTTAAAGAGTCATGGGTTGTTATAAAAGAGTCTAAAATATTATATACAGCAGAAAAAATGAATAATCCTGGAGCAACTAGCTGTACTATACAGCTATCAGGGGCTCAAAAATATACAAAAAAAAACCAAGTGTACCCAAAATATGAAAAAAAAATTTGGTTGCCTGTAAAGTCGGTATACGGGCGAAAGTTTTACGTGACAACGACTTTGAGTGGTAAAATAATAACCATGCCCGAGTGGAAGGGACGCGTGCCTCTCACTCGCTCTCATTGTGAGCGCATAACGTGAGCGGAGCGTAACGCAGTTTCTTGAAGTGTCACCCGGCAAACCAATTTATAAGACGTTGTCACGTCAAAAAAGACTTTACAAAATGACAATATTACTCATACTATTTATTGCACTTCTACTAGTAGTAGTCTGTCACGAATAACACTAAAATCACAGCAAAATTCATTTTTTGTGGCCATGATGTACACTTAAGTTGGCGGAGAGAAGTCGTTTTTTACATATTTTTTTTTGCTATTTCAACTGTTCGGTATTGTTCGATCAAAAATTATTTTTGTCACATCTTAGTTTTTTTTTTACTTTAAACTAAAAAAAAACTACTTAAAAAATTTGCTTTCTTAAGTTGGCGGGGAGAAGTCGTTTTTTAACCTTTTTTTGCTATTCCAACTGTTCTTTATTGTTCGATCAAAATTTTTATTTGTTTGACCTTAGTTTTGAAGAAGATGAAGAACAGTTAACGAACAATTGAAATAGCAAAAAAAATGCATAAAACGGCTTCTCCCCGCCAACTTGAGGGTAATTTTTTATTTTATTTAAAAAAAAACTAAGATCAAACAAATAAAAATTTTGATAGAACAATAAAGAACAGTTAACGAACAATTGAAATAGCAAAAAAAAGGTTAAAAAACGACTTCTCCCCGCCAACTTAAGAAAGCAAATTTTTGGTTTATTTAAAAAAAAAACTAAAGTCGAACAAATAAAAATTTTGATCGAACAATGAAGAACAGTTAACAAACAATTGAAATAGCAAAAAAAATGCAAAAAACGGCTTCTCGCCGCTAACTTGAGGGTAATTTTTTACTTTATTTAAAAAAAAAAAACTAAGATCGAACAAATGAAAATTTTGATCAAACAATGAAGAACAGTTAACGCACAGTTGAAAGAGCAAAAGAAAAGGTTAAAAAACGACTTCTCCCCGCCAACTTGAGGGTAATTTTTTATTTTATTTACAAAAGAAAAACAAAGGTCGAACAAACAAAAATTTTAGTCGAACAATAAAGAACAGTTAACGAACAGTTGATAGAGCAAAAAAAAAACAGCCAAAACTTTTTGCTGTAAATACCTTTTCGAAATTACGTTTCATAGTACGCATACAGAATTTAAAAGACAATTTTAACAAGATTATCCTTCATTTTTCTTTAAGTTTATTATCTTGATTATTTAGATTTTCAAATTCTGTTAATCGAAGAAGAACAATAGAAAAATCTAAAAATAAAGGACTAGGTTCATTCATCCCTTGAAAACCGGCAACAAAACTTTTTGACAGTAGATTTGGTGTTGCTGCCACAATAATTTTGTCTGACAAAATTATACAAATGAGATGTTATTTCTGTTTGTTCGTTTGATATTTTTCAATAGAAAGTGTATGAGTTTGTGAAGTTACTATGAAATGCTTTAACTACGTTTAGTATTTGATTTTCTTTGTTAAGGTGTATGTAGAACATTTGTTTAACTCTATTATTTTCTAAAAATAAAATATTTGGGTTGCGCAACATGGCGATTACAGCTCAGCTGCTCAGATTGTAGTAGTAAAAAATTTCAATGATAGGGTTTTGTGACGACGACACGCTCTACTTCACGCCAGATTTTCAACTCGTTTTACTAGTACAGTTAACAGCAATCTGTCGGTTATCTCAGCGAAGTGTGATGAGACAGTCGATTGTGTACGACTGAGGCGCGGAGTTACAGAGACAATTGCTCTAAAGTGCTGTTATTTTTCATTAAGAAGCGAGTCGGAGGAAATCCGTCAAGCTGGAGCGACTACCGGAGTACCTGCGCGACACCGTCGACTGGTTCATGGGGTGAGTGGCCGCACGCCATTGTTCATACGACACAACGCATCTCGTTCACTGCAAGCTCCTTTCACAACGATACCACTCTTCTCACCGTCCTCTAAACTTTAATTATCACAGGCAGACAGTAAATCACAGTTATAATTTCAGTCATCACATCAAATTTGCACACTAATTGAAACTGTGTGCACCTATTCTGTTGACTGACTAAACCTGATAGATGATCAGTCTAACTCCCCTTTCTAATATTATCCACATTGACATCACTAAGGCATTACTCTCATGGTATCAAGTTCTCGTCTGCTAATTATAATTTGTGTAGACTGCAGCAGTATTCAATATATATTGTACTTACATATCATTAAATACAATATATATAGTTATCGGTAGGCAGTGTAAAGTCATATTATCATGTGGTTTCCAAATTTGCGTTGGTTCCACCACAAAATCAGGTGACTGTAGATGTTGGGATGCTGATTGGAATCTCTTGTATTGTCAGTATTTTCTAACCAAAAAGAAAAAAGTTTAATTTTTCAAGAACTAGTAGGTAAATATAAAATAAATAATATAGTAGTAAGTATAAAGTAAAAGTAAAATAAATAATAGTAAATATACCTACATCTGTATGATTGCAGTGATCTGCAGATCCAGTTAAATGACTATCATAATACTAATAAATCTAATGTCTGCTTTTGTGTTCAGTGTAACTACACACTAATACATCTTATATACATATATATAAATAAATTATTGAACAGTGATTAGGAAATAGTTTTTTAAGCCTAAAGCATAACACAAATGTGCACTATAAGTTACCTTTTACTATACCGTATGTATATCCATCCATTCCATAAGAGGTGACAGACTGCAATAAGACCGCCTATCGTACTACTGCATCTTAATTTTTATTTCTCATTTGTATCCTGTACTAATTTTCTAAATGTTTGTGGTCCATGATATAATTGCCTGCACACACACAATTTATTGGAATTGCCTGACATCTCGTATGTAATACCTATTTCATGATCACATTAATTCCGCCATATATACACATAATTATATCCTTTGTATCCTATTTTATTTGATGGTTATTTGGAACAAAGAGTGTATCTAGTATGTCTTATAATGCTTCTGTCTGTTCTCATTAAATATTATAAAAATTGTTTTTAAATTTATTGAATCATCAGTGTGTTCTGAGATAATCCCATTTAAAACTTTGAAAAAATCAAACTGCACTAACTTTCTACAGATATTACAGATTTTCAAAATTCTCATATTGTTTTGAAGCATATATCGCCTCCCGGCAAAAAAAGTATCATAATACAAAAACAGCTATTTCGAACGATGTCTTTACAGCTGACCAAATGCAACATTTGCTATTTAATGGTATAAAAATGTTAAACGTACCTAACACGTGATATGACACTTTTTTGTGATATGCACTTTTATTGCTGGGAGGCGACATTTTAGAGTTTTTGACTAAATATCAATGATAAAAAAAAACAGTTATCAAAGTAAATATGAATAAAATATATAAGTATTTAATGAATTTTACTCTATTTATTGACAGACCTTTGAGTTAGTTAACCAATTATCTACTTGAGCTAGTTTGTTTTCTCCCGGCACTACTACTAAGACTACTACTATTCAAGAAAGTACCTGGGAGACTGAGCTTCACTCAGTAGCTTATTTAAAATTTTCTATTTTTTTTTTAAATATTTTTTTGGAAAATTGCGTTTTTACAGAAAATACAATTATGAAGTTGAACTTAAAATGCAAAACTGTATCTGTATACAAAATTTCATCAAAATCGTTAGAGCCGTTTTCGAGATACCCGAAATATAAACACATACATAAACAAGTACATACATACAAGAATTGCTTGTTTATATATAAATAATAAGATTAAAGAAACTTAAGTAAACTTGAGCCTATCATAGGCTTATAAACTACTTTCACTGAATATCACCTAATGTATATTAGATTATTGTAATGTCATTATTACTTATTATTATATAATATATATACATATAGGATAAAGGAAATTAAAAAAACCAAGATTTTTTATTACAATGAGGTAGTACCTAACCTTTGTAGTTAACTGTATTTAAAAATCTCCATTAATAATTGATATAGGAACACAATTGAGCAATTAAAACACATTATTAAATTTATCCTTACTTTCAAATCAAACTTAAGCAAATACTCCTCTTCTCCTTCTTCTGCGGTATCAGACTTGTTTTAGTTCATTTGATTCCGAAATACCACTTCACTATAGTGAGGCGTTGATCTCAGGAGTTTTCACGTACACTAAGTTAGCACATCTATTTGGGTACCCCGAATTTGTAGCTAATTTTTTTGTACATTTTTAGTGAACTTAATAATTTTGTAGAGTCCATACATTGGTAGTTGCGCATAGATGTGCTACCTTAATATTAAGTTAGCACATCTTTCTGCAAGACCGTGCACACAGAAAGATGAAATTGATAGAATATTTTGTAGCCAATTTGTAGCTTTCAGATGCATATGGCCAAGTTACCCAAAAACACACCTCTGTCGAAATAGGGGGTGTGTGTCTGGATATGTGAATCGGCATAACTTAACCAGAGTACTTCCCAGTGATTAAAATTAATCTATAATTTGTAGCTAACTTGTAGTAAATATGTAGCAAACTTGATAATAATAGTACAATACTACAACGATAATACTACAAATTTTCTACAAATTAGCTACAAATTCCCCAGATGATTTGGTTACGGGGTTCGCAGGTGGATATGCTGACTTAGTATACGTCTAGTTTTCCACACGCCAAAAAAGACCTTTTTTGTTTTTGAGATAATTGTAAATAAATGGATTTTTATTCTTAGGTAATTAATTAGTAATGGTTAGGGAATTATAGCAGGTGGTAATTGTTATGGAATTCTTAAGTATTTTTTCAGAAGTTGAACTAGTCTTTCCCTTCTTTAGTTTCTTACGTTTATTTACAGAAACTTTAGACGCAATTTAAAATGTACCTGCAGCAATATATCTAGCAGTTTTTTAGTAATTATGTCAGTTACTATGCAAATACTTTAAAACGATAATATTGAGAGAATGGTTATTAATTAAAAAACCTTTTTTCCGTGTTACTACCTCGATAAAACTCAACGGAGGATACAACGAAGGCATTATGGTAAGACAAACCCAATAAGACTACACGGTGTGTCTAATATCAAATATATTGCTAGGAGAGGCATTACACGCAACGCGGTGACTAAGCCTCAGAACTCTGGCGAATCCTGGCCACCGTTACTGGCGGCCTAGTCTACTCTCCAAGCCTAGCAAGTTCATTTGGTAAATCAGAACTAAACTGAACCAAACATTTAATACTGATGCCTCATCACTGTGCTGTGGATCTATTGCACGCGAAAACACGAGATTTGTGTATGTAGGAAAGCATATTATCACAAAAGCTATTCGTGGTGAAATAAGGTCCTTGTGGTCGTTAGTGAAGGCTGGCTTTCCTATTAAACTTGTTAAGCTACTTAGTTTATTTTATCACAATCGCAAACCCATTTTTCATTATGCGTACAGATAACGTTGGCTGAGCCAGCCTCACTCTTTCCAGAAGCACGGAAGCCTCCTGGGGGTTTCACAGTCTTCTAGAAACGATCTCACACTTGGGAGGATACTTGCCAGTTGTGCAGCGTGGGCAGCTGTTTCCTCTGCGTAGAGGACTGTCTGTCGCGTTATTGGTGAATAGATGCCGATGCAAAGCCAAATGGCCAGTAATGCTTCCTATACCTATTTAGATTTCGAGTCGGTTAAAACTGGCCAGTCTGCAAGTTGAACGTGGTGAGACTTATGTCAGCACCAGTTTGGACTGCCTGCAGCTAGGTAGGTTGCCCCAAAGACCGTTGTACGCTCGCTACGAGTCCAGCCCCTTACCCATGAGCAATATAGTCTAACCCCCGATATTGTAGATACCTTTGGCACTCATCGGCGGCATCGTTCCCGCTATGACCTTTGATCCATTGAATGTAATTCGTCTCAGACTATACTAATAGAAACGCAGTAAATACATAGTATGAGTGGCTATTGTACTTTTTTTGAAAAAAGCTATCAACTTAAATTTTTAGCCTGAAATGCATTGATATATAAAAACTAGACTTGCAACGAATAGTGAATATTCTGCAGGCTTGGTTGTTAAAGCAGCTATGAAAGGCACCCAAAGTTGGACTTTCAAGTTGGGTTGGGGTGTCCTTTCTGCTTGTCGCTCCGCACTTTGGTCCCCATGGATCTGCGGTAAATATTCTATGGGCATATAAAACATGAAAGTACATTGTAAGCGATTAAGCGATAAGGTCAAAACACTGATTACTTGTAATTGAACTCTCGAAGGCCAGCCTCGCGGTCTCTTCGAAATCCTTGACATAATTGATTCCAAAGCTTTTCCACCACGCCAGTTCTGCTGATTTATTTGTTTTTTAACAGGGCGTCCAGAGCTCATGACAACGAGCAAGTGACATGATTGGGGTTGTGACTAACCAGTTTCTCACTATGAAAATATAATGCATATCTATTATTTACCTTCCACTAATCGATCACACGAAGGTTGGAATCGCGCCTGTTGAAGCTTAAGTTTTGTAAATATTTTTCCACGCATCCAGGTAGTTGCCAGTACTAGTTTACAGATTTCTGTTCGCATTATAGCTGCCCGCCTGGTAGAGAACGCCTCAAAGAAGGCCGCTATTAGCACCACGCCGGTGTTACTGTTTTCCTGCTGGTGTGTAGGTAGGGCCACCACAGCTCCAGGAACTCTAGACTACTGACGTCAACAACTAGTTAAAACGACATAATGTCTCTCACTACCTTTAAAATGAAGCTGTTAGGCAGTAGTAGGTACACGTAGATTATCACAGATGGCGCTATTCTAAAATTAATCGCTTAGTCTATCACAACATACATATATACATAAAAACAAACCGGACAAGTGCGAGTCTGACTCGCGCACCGAGGGTTCCGTAAGCAAACAAACTTGTTATACATCCATCTCGGGAATCAATTCTCAAAGACCTGCCCGTCTTTTTCGAAAGACAAACTTAACTTTACGGTTGCGATGTACGATAAAGTGAACAATCCAACCGCAAAATATAAGTTTGTAATCACAATTTTTTTTATGTGATATAACAGCAAATTAACGCCTTTCGAATTTTTTCCTTTACTTGTACGGTCAGACCTTGCTTCTTACCAAATTTCATGCTTCTAGGTAAATGGGAAGTACCCTCTAGGTTTTCGACCCAAAACCCATAGGGTACTTCCGGCTGACCTAAAATTGTCAATTTTGTTTAAAAGCAAGGTCTTACAGCACAAGTTGTTTGCCCATATCTTTTTATTGTGTTTACTCAGGACCTTGATTTTTTTACACCTAATAGGGACCATAAACCTCAGTATCTGGTATAAATTTCAACTTGCTAGGTCCACCCATCCCTGAGAAAATCGGTGGTGACACACGGACAGACAGACGGACAAGAGAGTTATCTTCTAAGGGTTCCTTTTTTACCTTTTGAGGTACGGAACCCTAATTACGTTGCTTGTTCGCGATGAACTCCTAAACTAATAAACCAATTTAAATTAACTAGCCACAGCAACGCGTGGCCGGGTAACTTTTTTTTTTATTATTATTTATTTATTATCACAACTAATAACAGTAGTTACAAAGTTTATACATTATTCATACACATTAATTATATATAGGTCTCAAACAAAGATTGTGAACCCTGTCTCTTAAACTAGGCAAAGCCTGTATCTTAAGTAGTCTAGTCGACAAGTTGAAAATGGTCCAAAATAGAGATACTGCTCTTAAAATTATGTGCGATAGCTCATTGGATCCGGAATGATGCCTAGAAAAATGTGCCAAAAGTGTGTATTAGCACATAAAAAATTGCAAAAGTTATAAACAATTAAAGATGAAAAAAATGGCATTTCGTTTTTTGCCAATATTTCATAAACTATTAATATTTATAAATTTCAAAAAAAGATTTTGAAAGGAGAGAAAATTTCCAATAAAAAACTAGCTCCCGGAACTCTATCTCCATAATTTATAATTTTAATTTAACGCTGAAAATGGGTCTCCGCGCGACATTTTTAGGTTGCGCGCGCTGCGTCAAAAGCGAGTACGACACATTAATAAATTTATTTAAGGTATTGAATATTTTTTTAAATTTGAAAAAATTATGGTGTATTCTGAACACTATAAATAATTTATTCTCGTTGGAAATTTTACTTAAAGTTCATTTTTCAACAAGTTAAACGATTGTTAACTAACAATTTTCTCGAATTTCAGTCTTCAAAAAAATGTGTAAATAATTGTCGTAAAAGTTTTTCACTTCGTAGAGCCTTTCTTACATACATACTTAACAATGGTATGTTGACAGCAAGGTTCCTTCCCACATTGCTAAAGAAGCTACATACTTGGTTTACCGAGGAAATAGGGTCTTTACTTATTTTCAACAACTCAACTGGGCTACTACGCAATTGATGGGTGTTTGTAACCTCCTTAATGACTTTCCACAGTGCTTTTGGATTGTTTTTGTCTTTTTATATCTCGTTCTTTTCATACTCTCTTTTCAGTCTCTTAATTAATCCGTTGCAGTAGTTACGGTATCGAGCATATGTATATTGTGTATGCCGCTAAAATTAGTATGCTCAATTTCTAACTTCACAGCATCAAAGTCTTTGTGAATGGCAAACTGTTTCTGCTTCTTTGGGTGTTTTATATTCGTGAGCATTAACACAATTGGATTATGGTCTGTTATATGCGACTCAAGGATCAAGGATTTGGCTGATTGGTTGGTTTTCAATAAAATATGATCTAAGCAACTCTCACCTCTGGTAGGGAGTAAATGGGTTGGTAGTAGCCTACGAGAAGCATTCAGAATTAAATAGTCAAGACTGCGATCATTCCTATTATTTTGTTTGATGTCAATGTATCACCTACAAGAGCTATATTCGGAAAGGCAGATAAGCTGCTTAAGACATCATTTAGACTATTAAAGAGGCTGTCAATCTGATTTTTAGAGCTATATGATGGTGAACGATATACTGCTACTATTACAAACTTTTGATCATTTTCGCAAACAAAAAGGGTTCCCGTACCGTGGTATTTTATCCCGTCCTTGAATAGATTATGACACCATCATTCTGATTACATGTTCTACTAGTTAAGTGGGATTGAAAACCCTCGGGCATCGGTATATTATTTAGCCCACTAAGCCAGCATTCACTCAAAATGATAACGTCAAAACTGATATTTGTTGAATGTAATAAGACTTGGAAACTGTCAAAATTTTTATTTACGCTACCTACGTATTTATATGTATTAATTTTAGATTGTTGTCGGGTACGTTAATGTAATTAACACTGTCATCAGGTTTGCACAGAAACGAGTTCATCGAGCTTTGGGTATCAAGTTCATCAGTTATATTATTACTTACAGCCATTTGGGAAAATAAATCTGTTCAAAATATGAGATACAATTTAGACGATGGAATTGTGATATAGGATGGATTCAATTAATTTGATGTTTTATAAGTGTAGCCAAAATGTAAGACCCTAACATTAAAAATAAGAATGTATTGGTGTTTATGTTGCGCGGTGTGCATAACGTGTAGCATTGCATGATCTTATTTGAGTAGTTTGTTGTAGAATTGTAAACTTGTGATATATGAAAAAAAACTGTTCTTGGGCGGAGGAAACCTTCAGCGGGAAACACTACAGACCGCTAAGCGTAAAACTATTACTCTACAATAATTTACAGTTCAGCAATATGTGTGACATCTACATACATATATCAAGTAGACTTAGTTTCAATTCGGTACCTATCTAATAAGTTATTTAAGTAAAAATATGGTACGGGCGTTTTCCAACGGCAGGTTAAATCCGAGAAGGTAACACACAGCGTGCTAGGAGCCCATATTTCTAGGCGATCGACAACACGCCAATATGAGAATGAATGCGTGTTGCCAACCGCCTGTATAGTGAAATAAAGGCTAGGCACAATGGATGTTATTCCAGGGAGGGTAGACGATTGAATTATAGTTGCCAGACTAATATTTTCGTGATACTAGATATCATTGCATAAGATCAAGAGACAAAAGTAACTGAAAATTGAGCACCATGAATTGATACGCCATACACATATTTTTGAAACTACATACATATTATGTAGTTGTCAATTGATTAAATAATACTGTCGCGTTATGTAATATACATACCATTATTGCATACAATTTAATCGTACATACAGATGTTCTGTCGATCATCGTCAATGACCCGCTCGTCTGGTCCAGCACCCTGCAACCAAGATATAGGTATATAATATATATTATATAGATCGATGGGGTTTTCTCCTAGAGAGCAGGGTTTTTTAAAGGCACCGGTATCCTTTACTATCAACCGGGCCGTGTTAACAAACATTCTAGTTTTTGGTGAGATACATTGAGACAACGACGATTTAGTTATATTTTTTATGATATACGGAGCAAACGAGCAGACGGGTCACCTGATGGTAAATGACTACCGCCGCCCATGGGCACCTGCAACTCAAGAGTCACAAGTGCGTTTCCGGCCTTTAAGGTGGGAGTAGGGGATGGGTGGGGGGAAGGGTGGAAGAGGGGGAGGGGAGAGGGAAGGGTGGTAGAGGGCGGCGGAGGTTTAGGGGCTCCGGTCACATCACTCACTCGGGGAAAAGCAATGCAAGCATTGCTTTTGCTGCCGGTTTTCTGTGAGGCCGTGGTATCAGTCCGGTCGAGCCGGCCCAAACGTGCCGAAGCATGGCTCTCCCACGATAAAATATAAATATATAAATACAGGTAATAAGATACAGGTGCATAAACGTTCCAATTATAAATTAACTAGCTGCGCCCCGCGGTTTCACCTGCGTACTTCCCGATGCCTTGGGAAAATCGGGATAAAAAATAGCCTGTGTTAATCCAGCGCTCCAGCTATCTACATACCAAGTTTCATCGCAATCGGTTCAGTATTTTTGCGTGAAAGAGCAACAAACATCCATACATCCTCACAAACTTTCACGTTTATAATATTAGTAGGATAGTCAGGGACCGTGACTTTTCAGTAAGTTTTTTTGTTAGTGATTTATCTTATTGCGTTTTTTTTTAATCTAGCATTTAATCACAAAGTAGGTATATAGCGAAATATAAATAAAGTAAAATGTCCATTTTCGTAAGTGCTACTTTAAAATAAAGAATTTAAAATATATTACTGATCATGATTATTCGTAAAGTAGAGATTAACCGATTTATTAATCAAATAAATCTGCTCATTGCGCCCAGTAAGCTTCTAATAACAACGATTTATTGATTCCTTTTGCGAGAACTGACTTCTGTGTCTCTGATTTAAATACTTAATTGTATACTTTAGATTTCGTTATTGGCAGGAATATTCATGAATCTTTCACCTTCAAGGGGCTGGCAATTTCCCGGCCATTTGGAAATGAATGTTGCATTATGGCTAAACTAGATTGCCAATCGGATTTGGCCACTAGGAAATGATATTTGCTTGTAACCAAACTGATTATATTCAATAATCTTGTCACCCAATCTGTAAATATGAACATTTAAGTTAATCTGTCATACAGGTCTGCATAGTATACTAGATACTAGTCTCTCTCTCGCACAGATTCACCTTCTTGACATTGTAACACTTAGGGAACGTACCCATAATACGTAACCCATTTTTATTGCACCTGGTGACCACCCGTAGTATATACCAAGACCTCCCCTCCCCTCTAGTTTTCACTTAGTAATTTATAAATACGGTTTTAAATCATTTTTTGCCGACAGAAAGTTAAAAAGCGCTAAACCCTTGCTCGTTGCCACCTGTGAGTTTAAAAGCGCTAAACGCTGCGCGCTATATTTGAATATAGCCCGAAAAACACGAGATTTCCCTAGAGGATATTGACTACGTGACGAAAACTCAAGCCCCCCCCTCCGCCCCTGTGACTAAACGTAGTATTTTGAAGACACCCCCCTCCCCCCCAGAACGGGTCAACGGGTCACGTAGTATGGGAACGTTTCCTTAGCTTAGGATCTGATTTATAGGGGTGCTGTCTAGAGAACCTCCACGTGGTGCACCCTGGAAACGTTGGCGATGACGCTTCCTTTTCCTCCTCCGTTCTTGGGGAGGGCGTCATCGCCAACGGCTAATATTCTAGTAAGGAGAGGAGGCCATTTTTCTTCGGCCACTCGGTCGAGGCTTGGTCCAACAGAGCGGGCGTTCTGCCGATTCTCTGTTGGCTCTTCGCTCTTCGGAGCTATGAGGATGAAAACCTCGGTAAAAAATCACGAAGGAGGGATCCTTCCATGGGTCGGAGTTTCTCCGCTGTCCTCAGTGGAGAAGGAGGACGGGCTCGGCGTGCACTGATACTGCCACCGAGCAGGCATGGGAAGATTTAGTTTCCTTGCCACCGTCGGCATATCGTAATCCCGAAAGGAGTCGTGGTCATGTCTCGCGACTCCGATCGGGGACGAGGGTCTTTGCTTAGCCGCCCGGACTGCGAGGAAGAAAACCTCTCTAAAAAATCACCCCGAATCCCGTGTTCTGGTGCGTGACCAGGGGATGCATGGCTGATGGGTAGTTCAGTCATAAGCGCACTCCCAGCCGGGGCACCTGCGGACCCCTCGGTTGGGCAAAAACCTTCGCTTGCCCGGGTATTGGGGGATCTCTGCCCGGGTCGACCTTTATTTCTCCCCCTCTCGTGGGATTAATTATGGTAAATGATGAACTATTATTAAAAAACAATAAAACAGACGAAAAAAAGACGGAGAAGAGAAGGAGAAGCAAGAGGTTGGCGGGTGAAGCTTCGTCGACCAACGACGAAGTCGCTTGTGAGACGACTCGTTCGGTGGAGCTCCCAGAAGTCGATTTGACTCCTGGGAGCGGAAGAATGTCGGTGCGATCCAGGGCTAGCTCGACGGCCGACTCAGCTGAAGAGATGGAGCTGGAGGTCCGCGACACTGAGAGTCGTAAGCGCGGACGCTCCAGGGATGAGGATGGCGACACGTCGCAAGATATGTTGCCACCAAAAGTGGCAAGCAGCCTCAGAGGGAGGTCGAGGCCGCGCACACCGATCCCAGCTCCAGCAGGTTCCGCCTTCTCCAGGTCGGGCGCTTACGCCCGAGCCAGAGCGGAGGGTGAAATTGTGGCGGAGGAGGAGATTGCGGATCTCCTGCTAAAAATCCAGGAGCCGGTGGAAGGGGGTTCTGTTCCCCAAACACCGGTAACCTTGCAGGAGAGAGCGGACGCGGCGGTGGCCATAATTCACAAAGTGGCCACCAAGTCCACGAACCTTAAGGGTTCTTTTGTAAAGGCCCTTAAGGACTCCTCCTCCACTGTTTCTGGGGTCGTTAAGACCCTAATTGGTGACGTGGCGCGCCTCCAGGCGGCAAACGATCAGTTGGCGGGGCAGGTGGCTGAGCTCAGCGCTCAGTTCGCCCAATTTCGGGCTCAGGCGGTCTCCCCTGAGCAACCGGGCCAGGTAGAGCGGCAGCCTACTCCCTCCGCCCCCTCTCCCTCTGAAGTTTCAGACTCCCACTTGCGCCAAGTTATTGACGCAGTGTGGAGGATGATGGACGGGCGCCTCGCGGGCCTGGAGGCAAGGCTGCCTCCGGCCCCCATCATTCGACCGCCGCTCGCCGGTGATAAGCCCAAGGCCGCATCGGGCCCGACGCCACTTCCCGTCTCGGGTGGCCGCGTCGCGGTCTCCTATGCGGCGGCAACATCAGCGCCAGTCCCTGCAGCTGCGCCGAAGGCCGGGCGGCCGGCTAAGGCCGCAGCAAAAGCGGCGGCATCGAAAGCCGGGCAAACCGCTAAGGCCTCGGCTGCAGCAGTGGCGGAGTTTCCTCCGCTCTCCACTCCGGCACCTAAAGGGACGACAGTTCCTTCTGGTGCCAAAACTGTGTCTGGCCCCTCGACGTCTGCCCCCTCTAAAGACGGGTGGCAGAAAGTCGAGGGAAGTAAGAAGAAGTCCCGAAAGCGGAACAAGAAGGCTGCCAATAAAGTAGCCTCTACACCGCAGTCGCCATCGGTGGCAGTAGCCACTACGAAGAAGCCGCGAAAACTGCAGCCGCCGAAAACGGCGGCTGTGGTGATCACCGTGTCACCGGAGGCGGCAGATGGCGGGCTATCCTACGCGGCTGTGTTCAAGAAAGCCCGGGATAGCCTCGCCAGTGAATTCGGGGCTTCAGGTGTGAGGATGCGCCTCGCCCAGACGGGAGCTCGGGTCTTAGAGTTCCCCGGGGCTGAAGGTGCGAAGACCGCCGATACTCTCGCCGAGAAGCTGCGAGGTATCTTCGCAGCAACCGATGGTGTCAAGATCGCCAGGCCCACCAAGTGCGCGGAGTTGCGTATTTCGGGCCTGGATGACTCCGTGACGACTGAGGACGTCCGGGTTGCAGTTTCAGAGAAAACGGGATGCACCTCGGACAGCATCCGGGTTGGCACCATCCGCCCCGGTCCAGGAGGCCTTAGCGCGGTTTGGGTGAGTTGTCCCGTAGCGTCGGCCAAAATCTTGGGTGACGCCGGCAAGGTCCTCATCGGTTTCGTCAACGCCAGAGTCACAGTTCTGGGGGCGAGACCGATGAGGTGTTTTAAGTGCCTTTCTACGGGACACACCCGCGTCAAATGTGGAAGCTGTTTTGACTGCAGCGGACTTTGTTTCCGCTGCGGCCGACCGGGGCACAAGGCGGCGGAATGCTCCGCCGCCCCTCACTGCCCAGCGTGTGCGGCGGGAAATCTTCCCGCCAACCATCAGATGGGGCAGGGTGGCTGCAAGCCACCCCGCACTTCTCGGCAAACTTCGGGGGCTAGCCAATCGACCCAGGCTGCCTCCGATGTGAATCCTGCGTCGTCGTCGTCGCCCATGGAGGAGGTTGTAGAGACAGCCCAGTAATGGACCAAGTCTCCAACCTTCTTGTCCAGACGAACCTGAACCACTCTGCAGGTGCGCAGGACCTTTTCCTGCAAACCATGGCGGAGTGGTCGATAGGTGTGGCCGTAGCCGCGGAGCCCTATTACGTTCCTCCCCGTCCAAATTGGCTGGGTGACCGGGACGGTTCCGTGGCAGTCGTCAGCTCCACGGCGGCTCATTCCCCGCCCTTGTCGCTAAGAGACAAGGGTACTGGATATGTTGCTGCCGAATGGGGGGGGATCACCATATATGGTGTCTACTTCTCCCCCAATCGGAGTCTGAGCGACTTCGAGGTTTTCCTCAATAACATGGAGACCTCGATGCGGCGACTAGCGTCTGGGCACGTCTTAGTGCTGGGGGACTTCAACGCAAAGTCCGTTGCGTGGGGTTCCCCCAGGACGGACGCACGGGGCGAAGCCGTAGAGGAGTGGGCGGCTTCGGTGGGCCTCTGTCTTCTAAACAGAGGCTCCACCAACACGTGCGTGCGACAGCAGGGGGGGTCGATAGTGGACCTTTCGTTCGCTACCCCTGCTCTCGCTGCACGAGTAAGGAACTGGCGTGTCCTGGAAGAGGTTGAGACGCTCTCGGATCACCTCTATATCCGATTCGAGCTCTCCCGGACCCAGGACCCCAGAAGGGGTCACACGGCGCGGCGTTCTTCCCGCTTCCCGCGGTGGGCTGTTACCAAGATGGATAGGGACCTACTGGAGGAGGCAGCCATTATTTACTCTTGGCTGTCTCCGCGGCCTCTGACTGAGGAGGTAGACATGGGGGCAGGCCGCTTTCGCGATGCGATTACGCAGATTTGCGATGCGGCCATGCCCCGCGTTCGAGGTCGTCGGCCTCCAAGGAAGGAGGTCTATTGGTGGTCCCAGGAGTTGGCGGACCTCCGTGCGGCCTGTACCCGTGCCCGGAGGTCCTACACTCACAGCCGGCGGCGTCGCCGCGATGAGGGGGAAGAGAACCAGCTTCATGAGGAGTACCGAGAGGCGCGGAACACTCTGAAGCTGGCCATTAGCCGCGCCAAAGAGGAAAAAAGAAAGGAGATGCTGGAGGGTCTCGATCGTGACCCCTGGGGTCGCCCATATCGCGCGGCGCAACAAAAGCTCCGCGCGTCGGGCCCCCCCCTTACGGAGACTCTCCAGCCCAGCTTCCTGCAGGAAGTGGTTGAGGGCCTTTTCCCGCAACGGGTGGAGCACGTACCCCCGTCGATGGCCCCTTTGGCCGGAGATGACGGGGAGGACGAGGAGGATGGTGTTCCGCCCGTCACGGAGGCGGAGGTAGGGGCGGCTGTTCTACGAATCCGTTCCAAGAACACCGCCCCCGGGCCAGACGGGATCCCTGCCCGAGTGTTGGCCCTTGCCCTTGACCACATGTCCGACCGCCTCAGGGAGGTGTTCGACGCTAGCTTGGCGTCCGGGCGCTTCCCTGATTGCTGGAAGAGCGGGAAGCTGGTCCTTTTAAGGAAGCCGGGACGGCCTACCGACTCGGTCGCGGCCTACAGGCCCATCGTGTTGCTGGACGAGGCGGGTAAATTGTTTGAGAGGGTCCTCTCTGCCCGCATCGTCCGGCACCTTGGCGAGGTCGGCCCCGATTTGTCGGACGCCCAATTCGGTTTTCGAGCGGGGCGTTCGACGGTCGGTGCTGTGTTGCGCCTGAGGGCCGTGACCGAAGAGGTAGTGAGCTGTGGCGGCGTGCTGTTGGCGGTGTCGTTAGACATCGCCAACGCGTTCAATAGTCTGCCATTCAGCTGCATCAGGGAAGCACTCCACTATCACGGAGTGCCAGGGTACCTGAGGCGGCTAGTGGCAGACTATTTGGAGGAGCGTACCGTCATGTACGAGGACCGAGATAGAGTATTGAGTCGTCGGCCCATGTCGTGCGGTGTTCCGCAGGGGTCTGTCCTTGGACCACTCCTGTGGAACATGGGGTACGACTGGGCCCTTCGAGGCGACTTCCCCCCCGGGCTCGGCGTAATCTGTTACGCCGATGACACATTGGTCACAGCCCGGGGGGTGAACTTTCAGGAGGCGGCGCGCCTGGCTACCAGGGGAGTCTCTCTGGTGGTCAGGCGCATCGAGGCGCTGGGTTTGCGGGTGGCCCTTGATAAGACGGAGGCCCTTTTATTTCATGGGTCCCGTCGTGGTCCACCCCCTGGTGCCTCTATAGAGGTCAACTCGGTCCTCGTACCGGTTCAGGCCCACATAAGGTATCTGGGCCTGATCCTCGACGGTAGGTGGCTCTTCGACGAGCACTTCCGACAGCTTGCTCCGAAGCTGGTCGGCGCTGCGTCCGCCCTTGGGCGACTCTTACCCAATTTGGGTGGACCCAGCGTCGCTACAAGACGGCTGTACACGGGGGTTGTCCGGTCAATGGCACTGTACGGTGCACCGGTGTGGGCGGGAGCTCTGACCGCCCAGAATAGGGCGCGCCTCTGGCGCCCTCAGAGGGTTATGGCGGTTAGAGCCATACGCGGATACCGCACCGTGTCGACGGAGGCGGCGTGCGCATTGGCCGGGACACCCCCGTGGGATTTGGAGGCGGAAGTGCTCGCCGAAGTATATCGGCGAACGGCTGAGTTCCGGGCGGGAAGCGGCAGTCGGCCCCCGCCCGAAGAGGTACGCGAATGGCGTGAGGCCGCTCGCCGAGCCACCATGGCTCGTTGGTCGTCCCGGCTGGAGGCTCCACGTGCTGGCTTTGCCGCCGTGGAGGCGCTCCAGCCGGTCATCGTCGAGTGGGCAGGGCGGCAGCACGGGACCCTTTCCTTCCGACTGACGCAGGTCCTTTCCGGGCACGGCTGCTTCGGGAAGTACCTGCACTCGGTCGCTAGGAGGGAACTGAGTCCCGCCTGTCACCACTGCGACTGCAGTGAGGACTCGGCTCAGCACACGCTGGCAGTTTGCTCCGCCTGGGCGACGCAGCGTCGGGCCCTCACTGCAGTCATCGGAGGGGATCTCTCGCTACCGGCCGTCATACGCTCCATGGCCGGTAGCGACAGGAATTTTACCGCGGTCGCGACCTTCTGCGAGGACGTCATCTCGCAGAAGGAGGCGGCGGAAAGAGTCCGGGAGGACGATCTCCACTCGGACCAAATTCTGGCGCGCATACCAGCGCCTCATGCCGCCCTGAGTGTGGCCGCGGGTGGACGGGACGGGTTTTCCCCTCCACCCGCTGTAGTGGCCCCCCGCGAGGAGGCGGCGTCCGCGTGTGCCTGGACGTCGCCTAATTGAGATTTTACCCGGAGGTGGTGCCCGCGCTTTTGCGGGCAGGCGCTAGGGGGGGTCCGGATGTCTTAATAAAGCTGTTCCCGGATCCCTCCTACTTAAGGCGCAGTACGGCACACCGTGTGGTTTTAGTCGGTTCGATTCCGACACACCGCCCCGCCGAAAACCCCGGTGGGGTGACGGCCCGAGGGGGTTTCCACACGCCCAAAAAAAAAAAAAAAAGGATCTGATTTATAACTATTGTCTATGTGAGAAAGGAAATTATTGATTTGTCTTTTTTATGATTTGGTTTGATTAAAGTACACCATATTGTCATGGACTGAATAATAACGGTGCACAAACAAAACGTAGGTATTTTGTGTGGGGTACTACTATAGTGATTCATGCCCGGTTCATATAACCAAGAAACGATTCGTTTTGCTTACGGACGGTAACATTTTCGTTGAAAATTCAACTAAATTTTACCGAAGCAAAACTAAACGAAAAAAGAAATTGCAAAGGGCATACTTTATACGATTGAAAAAAAAAATTCAAGATTCTCAATTTTAAAATAATGTTGATTCGCGGTTTTGTCTATTACTGCTTAGATTACTGCTAGATATACTGCTGCAGATTAGTGGCAACAAATCCACTTTTTAATAGGTCTACTGTAGATAGGGCTGCCATCCGTCCGTGTTTCCCCGGATTTGTCATGGTTTAGAGGGCGTCCGGGGAGCGTCCGGGCGGGGTTTTCAAAAAGTATCCGGGTAAAACCCGGACACTCTGTGCCAGGGGACAATTATATTTGTTAGATGGATGGATTAATTTCAATGGAATCGGCCGTTTTTTTTAAAGTGTCCGGGAAAGAATCTCGATTTCACCTATGTATCCGGAATTTTTAAATTTTTTGTCTGGCGTTGGCAATTTAAGTGATGGATGGCAGGCGTAACTGTAGATGAATCTCGTACGGGACTTGAACTTGTACTTGGTACAACAAATTATTCCTTCATTAGGAAACTAACTTTATCCTACAGAAAATCACAATAATAATTGCAGTGTAATGGTCGTGTTGGTCGCTAGAGCACCTGTGTGTATCTACTTCGGAAACTGCCTCCTGTCGGGCCAACCGTTTCGTTGTTCACAATTTATTGGTACAAAAATAAATACTGACAATGTGAAACTTGTAATGTACAATGACACTACAGTTGTAATATTGTTATTGTTGGGAAGTGTGGGTAATAGGTGTAGTGCTGTGTTGGTGAGAGTGTTGACCTTGCAGCGCTTTCTCAATACCTCAGCACTTCAAATTGTTCCACCTCTCTTGACAAAGAATACATATATTTAAAAGATAATGAAATCACTATTACAATGTTTATCGCTTGAAGCTTCAATGGAGCACAGGATGTACACTATTCTTCAATTGATATATTTGTGGACGTCGCTAATGCTGACGTTACGTGGAAGCGATTGTGAACATGAGCCCCTCAGTTATGACAACACGGCAGCGCGGATTGTTTATAGTTGCAACTGGTTTGCTTGTAAACACGAGTGTCGGTGCGCTGGGCTGCGCGGCTGGCGGACCAGTGCGCTCTGTGTCACTGTGGCGGGCGCGACGGCTCTACACTCGTACAGGTGAGCTGATAACGCGTGATGTCACCGCGCGCACGACGGCCGGCGCCGGCGCGTCCTCTCGGCCCTCTCGCTACCGCCGCCAGTCGCCCGCGGCGCGCAAACGTGAGCGCCGTTTTTTTTTGCCACAGTTTCCTTTGTACCGCGTCCCTCACGCTTCAGCATACCAAACCGGCTCGCCGTCTAGATTGACGCGCACAGTCTTCTCTGCGACTGTTTGTTATCGGTATCTCCCGTGCAGTGCAAGGTATCGTGCATGGTGGTGAAGGCGTGGGTGCGCAAAATGAGCGAGGCCGGCGGCGGTGACGCCGAGGAGAGCTCTGGGCGGCGCTGGCCGGTGGGCATCCTGCGCAGGAGCGGCGCTCGCGCGGCCCCGACGGGTACTGCACGTCAAGTACTGTAGCGTGCCGCCCTCGCCCTCCCCTACACCGCACGTGCTCCCTCTGGACATTGATGACACTGTCTCATGCTTCTGCAGGTCTGTTTTCACATTTTCTGCAATAGACTACGGTTCACAGCGGATGTAGTCTGGTCAATTATACATATATTCAGTTCAACTAAATATTTGTATTCTAAATTTTCCATAAGAAAATATCGCTGTGCTACCACTAGTTTATTATATATTTATGTAGAAACGGTGGTGGCTCAAATAGTGCAAGCATCCGTGCGTGATGCTAGCGGGCGCCATATTTCTTTCTTATGTAAGTGATTAATGTACAAATGACTAACTATACCGGTTTCTAGTAGTTTGTTGTTCCGTGTGTTGACGTGTTGCGATTGCTTCGACCTACTTCAGCCAACGGACGCCGCGAGAGGTGCGCACTTATCGCTCTATCGCGTGTTATCACTACACCTGTTTGACGTCACATGCCGCAGCGAGCGCCTCCACACTTAACTGCATAACTAATCTCGTTTGATGATTTCGACAAAAAATTTTAATCGGCAAGCTTCACTTCACTTTTTTATTTCCGTTAAAATATTTAACGATTCAGGTTTTGTTGTTGCTAGAAGTCAATATAACAGATTATATTTATATAATAAAAACCTTAGACATAATTATGCTTCTTCAATTATGTTTAGCTTTGGTTCGGTATCTGGTACGTGTACCAAATATGTATTTGGTACTCGGATCACGCGAGAGAACTCGGTCACCAGCAGGACCACAACCCACTATACTGTTTAGTTGGGGCTTTTTAAAGGTGGAGCCAGTCAGGCGCCTCCATATTTAAACAGTCAATCTTGTTTACTAATGTTTCTGACGTTATCTCCGAGAGCAGAACCATCTTATAAAGGCAGAGCGGCGTTTAGCACTACTTCGTGATGCGATATTAACCCAGTTGGTGGTTCAGTCGGTCTGAAACGGTACCTGTAATAACATCAGAAATTTACCTTCTTTTCTAAATACCTACCGCTTATTTGAGGTAAAATAAAGTTAAGCTGGTCGATATTTTACCATAAAAGTTCAAGGAGTACATAATTAGTCGTTATCAATTTAACGTACGTACCTGAGCAGAATATAATTATAAGAAATGTTTATTTTCTAGTTTTGATGGTATCCACTAAACAGTTACCGGTGTACCAGTACCAGCAACTGAAGCGGTAGCACTTGAGCATTACCAACCCCATCGCTCTTGCCGACAGAAACAAAATTATACATTCATTAAAAATAGTTAGTTAGTTAGTTAGCTTGTGCAGGAAGGTTTCTTAGAAAACATTATTAATAACATTTGGATTGAAAAATTGATATCACCTCGCCACTAGGGTAGTTTGATTATATGTAGTATGAAAAAAAAATGTACTATACTACCCTAGGCAAGTTATTTAAAAAATGGCCCATTTAATTAAGATTTCAAAATTGTACAATAATTGCTACTTATCTTTCCATAAAAAATATTATCAAGATAATCAACCCTTTAGATTTCTTTCTTTCTTTCTAGAGCATTAAAAACTCGAACAAAAAATATCAAAGCATTATATTATATTTATTTTGCAATGGCATAGGCGTTTGTCTTCCAACCAAATGATGGAAAGTGATGATGAGGACGAAGATGGTACATGACTATCCAAGAGAAACCTATTCACTCTACACTTGAAAGTTCCAGGATTGAGCTTGAGCAAGCAGTTCATTCCACACCTTGGCGACTCGGACCAAAAAAGGAGCTGTCAAAGCGTTTAGTTCGACTTTTTGGTGTTTCGACAACGAAAGGATGAAACCTCCGTTTGCGCCATAGTCCGATAAAGGGATGGTGTTGGTTCAATTAATTCAAAGAGAGCTTTCGCACAGTCACCAAAGTGAATCCTATAAAAAACCGATAAGCAAGCGACTTTACGACGATGCTCAAGGCTATGTAGTTCTTCTCTATTCGTGAGCACATTATCATTTATCATTTGTCGTTATTTATCGGGCTCTTGGGTCAACAGAATCCAGAGATTTAACTGAGCCATCCCAACGGTGACTGCAGTACTCCATGCAAGATCGAACTTGCCGCCGGACCTTCGAAATGACTCCTAATTTCTTGGAAACTGTCTGAACCATGGAATCGATTTGTTGACCGAAGTTAAGTTTGGACGTGAGGTTGATGCCCAGAAAACACGCCGAAACTTGCAGAAAGCCAGACTGTCACATCTGTCCGTCTCGTTTACACTATAGTAAAGTAAATGTTTTCTGACACAAAAGTACTATTCAGATAAAAGTTGTTGTTTGTTTGAAATTAGGTCCTTTTGCAAGTAAATGAGCAATAATATTCACCATTACCATTTTGAAATCTTAATTAAATGGGCCATTAAATCTTAAATTTTTTTTTTTAATAAACTAGGTTATAATATTACATATTTTTTTAAATAAAGTGTCATAGCTAACTTATAAAACTTTTTCAACTATGACTTAATAACATTTCATTTTTTTTTGTTGTTTGTTTGCGTTTTGGATTTGTGACTGCAATCAATAGTATAGTTACTTAGGATTACATTAAAAAAAGACTGAAATTTTTTAAAATTTGTGATCACAGTACCAGGAAGTTGATGAGTACCTAAATATAATCATGATCTACTAGGGTGTTAATTTTCAACAATATCAAAAATTTTCCTATTATCACTTCACCAAGAAACATGGAACCTTTTTTTATTTTGCCAGAACTGGTACAACCTAGCCTACCGCCCCGTACCCGCTTGACGTTGAGCTTCGGGACATTCTGTATAAATGTATGTAAAATAGACTCGTATGTTCTAGTTAGTTGTTATTATTTTTAAATAGTCAAACCGGACATTAAAAGTAAATGACTTATCGATAGCAAAGTATGACGTTTTAAGTCGTTATTTCAAACGAGTTTCTACAGAAAGGAGGTTTAATAAAGACTTATTGACTTCACTGTCAACTACAGTATTATTGATTTGTGTGAAAATTTAGAGGTGTTTTAATTGGTTATTTAAAAAAAAAAACATTTTCAAATAATTTTTACAGAATTTTCTGAAATAAAGATTTTTGACTTTGAGCCTACTGAAAACAAAAAAAATTAAAGTAATTGGGTGTTACTGTTACAACACGTACCGATAAAGTGTTAAGTTCTTTTGTTCGAACAAAGTAACTCCTGAGCACCGGCGCTGTTGCGACATGCCTACGCTGATTAATGTTTTTGCTACAAGTTGTTATAACAATACGTGGCGTGCGAGCTCGCACAGCGTCGAGGGTTGTGACCGAGAGAAACTTTCATCTAACAATTACTTGTAATGACAGAAAACTTCTTCATCGCTGAGTTTGGGGTTGCCCAGCACGGGAAAGTAAACTACTACTAAAGTAAACTAAATAATACTCGCTGTTATGTTCCTGCAGATGACCACTTGCCAACGACAAAGAGCGGGACATGCTTGTCATACTATCTAATATATATATTATAATAGTTTTATAAATATTTGTAAATTGTATTCAGAGGTCTCTCAGTGTCGACGAACTCATAGCAGGCATGTACTTGTGTGCGCGCTAAATACCTACTGGCCGCTCGTCCGCCGCGCCGGCGGACCTTATAGGCAATCTCGCGCAGTGGGCTGCCGACAGCTGCATCGCGTGCACATGTTTTTATTTTTAAAGTACTAAACACGTAATTTGATATCGTATTGAAATAATATATTCTTTAAATACTGTAAAATTCATAGTGAAAATTTACATGCTTGTTTATATGCAGTAAAAGAATGTAGATAAAGTAAGAGAAAAAAAAAGCCCGACAGCGTTATTTATGTATTTATAAAAATTAACTTTTTAACCCTATATTATTATTTCCCTCAAATATTCTAAATCTTACAAAAAGTTTTAATTAATAAATTAAAACATTTTGTAAGATTTAGAATATTTTCCACCATAGAGTAATAATCAAGATTTTGGAAAAGGAAAGTTTATTAATCTTTACATAAAATTAAAACACATGTAGGATTTTTGTATATTAAAACATTGAAAATGAAAAATAAGCGTTAAGTCCTTAATTTACTTAACAATACATTGAAGAGGTAACCCTACACACATTTTAAAGCCCGGAAAGAGTAGGCAATTAAAACGCAAGGTATTTTTTTTATAGGTGTGATATTTTTGTAGAGAGTGATTTGTCTGTTACGTAGTATCTACTTAGTAATCTGTGCTCATAGGTTTAGTGAATCCTATTTGTTATAAATGGGTATTAAAGACACTGTGCGTTTGTTTGGTGGTTGTAAATTTTATTTATTTATAAGTTATTTTAAATACTTCATTTCAGTTCTACCACACTGACGAGTTTTGTCTATAAATGAGGGCATTAGACAGCATGCTCATAGTAGGACTAAATCATAATTTAGTGTAGGACAGTATATTTTTGTGTACAACATACAAGGAGCTATATTATGTATGTTCTCAAGACGGTCGAGTGAGTCGGGCAGATCGAGTATGAAGAGTGCGAAGCGTGCACTGATTGGGTCCACTTGACTCCACGGTGCCCGTCGCTAATTGTCGCTGCACTGCATGACGTGACACTGTTCTATAGGTTTCAATGAAGCGGAGTAAAATACTTAATATGGCCTGAATTATGTAATATAAAGGAATAAGTTACTTTGTTCGTCATTATGTCCCTTTACATGGCTGAATCGCAAGGGTTATAACTTTTAAAACATCTCACACACCACAACATAAGCTGGTAAAACATTTAAAACATTTGCAAAGGGAATCATTAATTTTATTTATTCATTGATTAGTGAATAAAGGCCGACAGGCCACGCCCAACATTTGCAAGTTTGTTTTACGCTCAGTAAATTTTGTTAGTTAGCGAAACCAGTTCTTTGATTTTACTGAACTTTACCTACCACCCTACACCCTAGGATTACCGATTTCTGTTCTACTCTATTCGTTTAAAAGTCGTCACAATAATACATTTAGCTTAGTGTAGGTATGTCATTTTAAAGACGCGGATGCATTTAAATCGCTATATTATTATCTCTATTATGTATATCTCTTCGCCGGCTGTAAATCGAACATCAATACATGTATGTGATGAACTGATGATAGACTCGAATTGATTAACTGAGACAACTCTTCGTATCATTTATTTGTATATGTATAGTGACAAAATAATGTCGACTATGAGGCTCATCATATCTGGCCCTCTGCGTGTGCAACTTTACAGAGTAACGTCAAGTAACTACAGAGCTGATTGTGTAGAATGAGTTTAAGAAAGTTCTAAAAAAAAAGCCAGCAAATGACCCATTATGTTTGGACATAAAACTTAGCATTAATAATATTGAACAGGATTGCGATTGTGGTTTGTTTGACGAACGCACAAATGACACCACCCGTTTTCTTATCTCTTGTACAGAAAAGAATAAACTTGAATTACTTTTAAAATTTTGACAGCATTAGTTATTATTTACTCTTTGTATATTCTTATAGCAAAGCAATCAACAGAGTAGCTTAGCTACCGAAGAGAGCCAGTCTTCTTTTTAAGCTTTCTGAAGTTTCGGGGCACATATCAGTACATGCTATATAAGATTAACACAAACTAGACAACGGAATTACAATTGTTATAAAAATAAATGAAATTAGGAGTTTTGTTAAAAACTTAGACCCTGTCGTCACACTGGCGTAACTAACTACTAATAGCTCTGCATTAAAGAAAATAACTTAAAAAAGCGCCTTTAATATATTTCTTTTTGGGTATATTTAATAAGTCTAAAACCTTTTTCTTTCTGGGTTTTCATAGAGGGCATTAAACTAAATAGTGCTTGTTTTATTGGGACTTTTGTATTATATCATTTTCTAATGCGGTTGTTTGATGGGAATAGGTTATCTAGCCTTCATCACGGGAGCGTACCTATACTGTCGTCTTGTGGGACATTTTCTTCTTAATAGGAAAATATTTTATTTGTACTGTATTTTTAACCGACTTCAAAAAAAGGACGAGGTTTTGAATTCAACTGTATTTATTATTATCTGGTATGTGTTGCGATGCCCTCGCGAATTAAGAACATATTTTAATGTTTCTTTTTATTGCATAGCTTGATGTAAATTATCCAAGCACTCCCGAGTGCTCACATAGAAATTAAAAAATGAAAGAAATACCATGTCAAGGTGATGTCAAGGGTATCAAAATAGTTTATAAAAGTTTCAAGCGGCATGATTTAGACGCATCGAGTCGCAATGCGATTAAGTTCCTTTACTGAATATTTTTGTAATAATAACTAGCTGACGGCGCATTTTTAGCAGATTTTCTCGTTAATAGAACCTTCCTCGGACTTAAGAATATTTGAAAAAAAAAATGCTGAATTGGTCCAGCCTTTCTCGAGATTTGCGCTTAGGAACATATTTAGCCTTCATTTCTATTTATAACAAGCTTTTGCCCGCGGCTTCGCTCGGGAACAGTACTTTTTTCTGGATGAAAAGTACGAGGGCTACACTGAAAATTTCGGGAATCAAGGAAGTGACAAAACATTACTATTTAAAAATGTATTTATTGCTTTTCGAAGTATTCTCCACGAAATTTGACACATTTTCCATACGATGGAACCAATCATTGAAGCAACCATTCCATTCGGAAGTTGAGGTCTCCAAAATGGCCGTTTTGTAGGCGTCCACAGCTTCTTCAGGTGATGAAAATCTCTGACCACGCAATTTATTCTTTATTTTAGGGAAAGTATTGAAATCATTAGGGCTTAGGTCGGGACTGTACGGCGGATGGTCTAATAATTCTATGTTTTCTTGCTCTAAAAACTCTTTTGTTCTGTGCGCGGTGTGAGAACTCGCATTGTCGTGATGGAGGATGATGCGGCGGTTGCAGTTCTCTTTACGGAGTTCGGAAACGACCTGTGGCAAACAAATGCTAGCATACCATTCTGCATTAACCATTCTTTGTCCCTCAAGAGGAATAGTAGCAACATGGCCGGTTTCGGAGACAAACAGGAATCTTTCGAGAGTTCTGACGCACCAAGTAACGCGAGCCGCTTTTTGCTCTTCACAGAGCAAATGGGGTATCCATCGGGAAAACTCATGCCAATTTGTATTTGACTCATGCCAATGTCTAAATTTGCCTGAATTTCGCGGGATGTCACATGTCGATCTTCCTCAATCAGCTTAGGCACAGCATCAACGTTTTCATGGGTGACTGCTGTTTTTGGACGACCTTGACGGGGATCATCACTGAGCTTGACACGTCCACGTTGAAATTCAGCAAACCAGCGATAAATTGTGGTTTTGGATGGGGCTTCATCACCAAATGCAGAAAGCATCCGGTCAACACACTGTTTTTGCGTTAAACCGCTTCGAAAGTCATAATAAATCATCGCCCTTGAATTTTCTCGAGTCAATTCCATTTTCCCAACGACTAAACAAGTTTGAAAGTTTAAATGGTATTCGATTTTTAAAACTAAGGAGTTTTCAATTAAAAAGATTTTAATATGATAGGATTAGTGGAAATATTCCATTCCCGATACTTGTAGTGCAGCCTATGTATCCTCTGTCCTCTGTATCCCTGGCAAGGTGTATGCAAAATTTATTTATGATTGATCTATCCTATACGAATGATCATCGGATGAATGGTGCGGGGCAGCACATAAAATATGAACAAACATACATTGATTTTTATATTAAAAAATAAAAGTAAAGAATTATAAGAGATTTGGGATTTTGAACAACCGAACATTACATGTTTATTAAACTTGTTACGAATAGTGTATTCGGCCATATGCCTAATACCGAATATTCTGCAGGCTTCCTGGCCGAAAAGCCGATTATTCGGCAAAAGTATTCGGCTGAAGCGTGGCAAGAAACTTTTATCGACATTTTTGTTTCTTGTTTCTACTTTCCACTGTTTTAACGCCTCCCGCAATGACCCACCCAAGCGCATCTGTCTTCTTTTAGGGATTGCTACGAGGAGTATTTTGCAGAAGAAGCATAGCCCATTTCGAGACATCGAAAGATAAAACTCGGTTGCAACTATTTCCGGTAAATTCAGAAACATTAGTTCTCTACAGCACAATCTTCCACTGCAAAATTTATATTACGATTTAAATGCATGGCCAGATATTGTTTTTTCACATTATGGAAGATAATTATGTATGACTATTTTATTGAGAGAATAAAAAAGAAGAGTACAATTTTTTATTTTTTTTTCTAATCATTCATCGTTTTCTTTTACCAAATATCAGTACAACAAATAATATATATATATACTTACTCTCACGCCTTATTGCTGTCATCGGACCTGTCTTAGCCGTAGTATACTGCCGACGTCATTCGAGGCCTACCCGCACGAAATCACCCACTAACAGGGGTCACAACCAAAAAAAAACCGTAGTATTCGATATTCGGCCGAATAGTACCTAGATATTCGGTATTTTGCCGAATAGTATAAAAGTAGCTGAATAGACCGAATACCGAATATTTACCGAAAATTCGTTGAAAGGCTAATTTGATGTGATTTTTAATCACCACTAAATTCACACAGTAAAATCTTTGATGCAAATTTTTGTATGAGTTTGAGTAATTTGCATCAGAAAGTTATCTCAACAACTCCCTGTTTGTACTCTGTAGACACATTGCACTCCGTAAGCGCTTGCGTGTCAATAATGACCTCGTCGCTAGACAATTGTTCCGGATTTATAAAAAGAACATTTAATCTACCTATTTTTTTTAAAATGGTGTCCTTGAGTGTACCTAATATTTAGATTTCTGTAACTAATGCCTAGAAAAAATTTGGATCGTGACTAAAAATTGGAACTTACTTAAAATATATTACTTATTCCTTATCTTATATTCCTTCCTAAAGTTTATGAGTAAGTTTGCTTGGTCGCAGCTCAAACAATACTGCCCATATCTTTAGGATAAAATCGGATATTTCAGGAACAAGCTGGCTTTTCCTACTTTTAATTAAAGAGTACGCAAACAATAATTGTACTCAAAACATTATGGTGGAATGCCGGTTTAACCCCTGATTAAACTATGGATGTCATAAACCAATTTTTACATGGTTTCTGAAGTTAATAAATATTTAATTAATAAAACTTGGTCTTGGTTATCCGATTTTTTACAGAATTTCTTGCCATGTACTTACTCTTTTTGTTGGCTTCGTTGTATTGCGAACTGTTAAATTAAACTTTAGCACATAGAATGAAACGATAATGGACCATCTAATATGTGTACAACCGTGCGTTTAAACAAACGACTACGATCAAACGCAAGTCCATTGTATTATTACGCCATTTGTCGCTATGAGAAATTGAATAGTTAAAAATAAAATTAGGATAACACAATAATACATTTATCTTATCTGCTGATAGCTACGTTCTTGAAAAGAAAAACACATGCGTCTGTCCGATAAGAGCCCTTCCAATATTTTTTAATAGATTTTCCGTGCCAATTCATCTACCATACGACAATTCTGTGGTCTACTGTACTATTGTAGTGCTGGTACGTCATTGGTGTAAAATAAAATAGATCGACGAAGAGCAGCGTGTATTCTTATTTTAATTAAACCCCGTCGCAAAAAAAAAGTTATAAGTTTAACATGAAGTAACGTCTTGATTTAGATTTTTGTGTTTGTAAGGTGATTTGTTCGAGAGTGTGTTAGCCATAATTCAAGAAAATCTGTTTAGCTGTTCGAAGATTATCGGCTTGTTTCTAAGCGTTGATCGAGGGCTTTTTAAATTTTTTAATTTATGCTTGTTTACTGATCTTCTGGGTATCAATTCGGCACATAGTAAGCCTAAGGGAGCGAAAGTATAGGACCAACCTATACTTCCGACGTGTAAAGGCATATAATTGTATTATAATTTTCATGACGTTATGTTTTGAAAATACGATTCTTAGTTCTGAACATAAAGATACCGTTTACACCTAAAAAAGTTGCGACTGCGGATGACAGAACTTATAACTCGTTTTCTTTACAGTATTAACATGGTTTTAAACATTGACTTGCTAAATATTTAAAAGGTAATTGCGCTAATTTTAATGTTAATCTTTAAATTAAATCGAGTTCCAAGAAAAACACCCGGATCTTATCGTAATAATTCAAGTTAAATATATTAAATTCAAATGCGTCTTAGTTTTCTTGACTGATAAACAAAAGTCTGTTCATCTACCAGATATAAGAAAAAGAAACGTCGTAAGTGACAATATATCGTCGCCGTGAGCTGTTAGTGCTGTGCTAAGTGAGTGTGGAGTTGTGATTAGCATCGTACGAAGGTGTTATTAGCAACAAAGGCGAGGAAAATCCCAAGCTGAGTACATAATGAGATTGTTTTTATGATGGAGCGCGTATGACGTAGGTCTGCGCGTACGCCCCGGTGTGCCTGAGGCCAACTTCCATTATACTTTTGTAATCAACGTGTTTAGCAAAAGATGTTTCATGCTCTTAAATTTTGCTACTGTTTCGGCGTCATCCCACTAATATTATAAATGTGAAAGTTTGTATGGATGGATGGATGGATGTTTGTTACTCTTTCACGCAAAAACCACTGAACCGATTGCCATGAAACTTGGTATGTAGATAGCTGGAGACCTGGATTAACACATAGGCTACTTTTTATTCCGATATTCCCACGGGATCGGGACTTAGGCGGTTGAAACCGCGGGACGCTGCTAGTTATTAATAATAATGGTTTGGGTGTCGGAAAAATATTATAAAAATACTTACGTACATATAAAATTACGCTTGGAATGATAAAATATTAGTATAAAGTCTTAAGGCGCGGTCTTAGCGCGATTTGAAATCAAACTCTTGCACACATGCACGATATGGTTATACACACAATTGTAAACCTCTCATGGAAGATTACACAGTATAAGTAAGGAAATCAGATAGCCGTTTTATTTAGGCATTTTCAACAAGTACCTGCATGATCATTTTGCTTTTAGCAAGTAATGCTATTTTAATAATTATGATTTTTTTAATCGTGTGACGTTTAGCTTTTATTTTTTATGCTACAAAAGTGGAAAATAGCATACTGCCTGTTTGATGGTAAGCAACTAATGCCGCCTATAGACGCTAGCCAGGCTTGTGTAATTCACTAAGTACTATTAGGAATTCATTCCTGACATGGAATCAAAATGAAATATTCTGTGAGCACCGATTTCAAATAGATGAGTGCTAGCGCTTATAGTAATTATATTAATTTCTTTTTTGCTTTTGAGTGCCTATTTGTGGTTTTGAAGTCGGTTTAATTTATTTATAAAAATAATTTATTTTACCCTCTTTAGTGCAAAACAAGTTTTACTTTAATAAATCCATTTACAAAATTTCGTGTCTTTGCTGTTCGCCGTTGAGGAGTTCTATTATCCACCTCCTGACTCCATCATCAGATCAGGTCAATAGTACCAAGTTATTGCATTGTTACTAAACTTACAAAAGTATGCAAAATTTCAGCTCAATCGGAAACCGGGAAGTAAGTCAAAAATGACATCTAAGATTTTATTACGTTGTTAGTTAGTTAGTTTTTCCTCGATTTCCTTGAGATTCCATCATCAGATCCTGGCTTGATGATAATGGGACCACCTCGGGAGTATACCCTTTCGAACTAAAAAAGATTTTTTTTAATCGGTTCACAATTGGCGAAAATATCGATGAACATACACAAAAAAACATTATTTCAAAATCAAATGGTTTATTATGTGAACATACCTCATATTATAATTCTATGCAGCAATAGAGGTTATGTGTGTTAAATTTTTAGAATATAATAAGTTTTCAAGGAAATTTGCACAACTCATGTTTTTTCTTCTTTTTTTGACAATCTGACCAAAACTAAAAGCAGTTACCATATTTTTTCTTAGCTCTAGCCAATCACTGCAATAACTTTGTAAACGAGTCACTGTTTGAATGCGGTCTTTGTCCGTAGTTAGGATATTTAACTTGAGTAAAAAGTCATTCTTTGCCGTCTCCAAATCATTTTCCGTCATATCAGGATAAGCATAATTTGTCAACCCCGTAATCCGTCAACTTCATGTGTATCAATTTTGTTAAGGAATCTGTTTTTTTTAGGGTTGTCGCAAATCCATGATCTTTTCACGTCACGCCTTTTTTCCATTTTCTTTAAATAACATCTTGGGCTTTTCCCTAAGAGTCTCTTATGTATAGTGTATCTGGGTAGTTTATTATTGAATGTCACAATAGTTGCAGCACATCTTTCTTGGTAAGTCTCATGGAAAAATTATTCGTTTCCCTTCAACAATCTTTGCAATTACACTATAATATAATAATGACAATAATAACTCCACACATTTCCCACACGGCCTTCTAATCCCAAATTAGGCAGTGCCTGTACTATGGCAACCAGACTGCTGATAAACATACTTATATATTTCTAAATACATACATATTATAGAAAAATTACACCCAGACACAGAACAAATAATCGTACTCATCACACAATTATACGTCCTAGGTGGGAATCGAACTCACGACCTCTGGCTTAGCAGTCAGGGTCACTAACCGCTAGATAAACAGGCCAGTCTCACTATTAAAACGTTCAGCAGGGTTGGTGTCGACATCTTCCACTCAACTCTGAGATTATTACTTCCAATTATTATTACTTTAATCTAAAGCAAAAGGTTGAATTTATTATTTCCATGGAACTCATCAATGACTTTTCTTTATTGCAATAATAACTCTTATATTGAAGGTAAAAGTCCTAACGAGTATAAAATTGAATTTTATATCACTGACTTTACGTTTCTTCGAACTTAAAATAAACATACTACGGTTGTAGACTGTCAAGTCAAATCAATTACTCTTCATTAAACGTCAAAACGATACGTTGAGAAACATGTATGAAATAAGGGGCCATGACGTCATACGTGTCAAATCATTTACTTTAAATGTTTGGTTTTACAAAAAAAATAATAACTAATTTGTAAACAATAATGAATCAAATTTTTCGAAGTCATATGTATAACACCTAATTTCCTGAGCAGTCTTTTATGACCATGACCACGATGCATTATTAATTTTTTTGCGAATTTTTATTTATCTGCGAGTTTGTCTTTGTTACATATTCTATGGCATCGCGTCTCGTTGCGACATATTTGTTTTTTTTATGCTATTTTGTTTCTCGTGAGCGTCCGGGACCAACCTTCTTTGTCAGATGCTGCCCGACGACTAAATTAAAAGTACATAATCCACTATTACATTTGGTGACATTCAAATAGGATTCGAAATTGTAAATCATATTTCAATCAGCAATATGGCAGGGTTGCGCAGAGAGTTAATTTATAGGGATTTCTTTAAATTATTCGGAATGCACGGTTTAAATTAAAAAGTAACCGGTTAACATTTTATTTTAACTATTTATATAGGTATTTCAAAAAAAAAATTGTAGTTATCGCTGAAAATATCGAGAATCTCGACGTCAAAGTTTATTTTAATGGTAAAATTAACGATGGCTTTCTAGAGAAACTAAACCTTTAATCAAATTTTTGCTCGGTTAACATTTTTCATGTATCTTTCATCTATACGCAGTATCTTTTTCAATAGTATCTTTTGTGCGGTTTAGTCACACTCGAGTTCCAAAGATTCGACGTTTTGCTGATTATGTGGTAACACCTCGCCTTAAAATATATAAACTGAGAGACTGTTCATGTAATATTTATGTCAGCCAGGTGATCAGCAACATATTGCTTTTTTAGCGACGTCCGACGTTATATGTAAAAAATATCAAGGTTTTAAATTTTTGAATAAATAATATTGAATTTTATAAATATTAACATTTGTTATCGTCATATATTATTTGTACTTTATAAAGTATATAACAAGCTTTAGGCTTTGACGTAAGTTAACTTGTATTGAAAAAAAAAATAGTCCAATTTATCAATCAACAGAATTCAATACAAGTCGGATTGCGAGTTGGTGGATTAGAAACCAAACCACTTGATCGTTCGGCTGCCTTCTTCATTTTACTGTGACAACTATCAGGCTTGGCTACACCGTTCTTTTGTTACATTTGTGAATTTATGAAGAATCTGTGTGCCTATTGTCTTCGAGTAGATAATCGCATAAATAAATACTTAGACTTACATTTAAATGTTCTTGTGATCTTGCCACAGATTTGCAGAGCAAAACCAAAGCGATCTCTAGCATTTATTCGACTTTGATAACTATTGAAGGTCAGCACGTCATATTGTGCGTTTGTTTTGGCATACATATTTTTAATATAAATAATTATAACGAAATGGCAAACAAATACACGGCTCGCCTCTTATTAGTGCTAATGATTTTAACATCAGAGGTGTGACTTGTGTGTAATCAATCCTACTCCCCCCCCCCATAACCCCCTTGGTGATCTGTCCAGCAACTGCTCGTTAACCGTGATTTTCACGCCGTCAGATAATGCGTGATGAAGCTCCCATTTAAAGGCTATGGCAGCAACTTTGTTAGATGTCACTTATCATTATAAATTATTATAAAATATCCACTAACAACGAAAAGAATCGAGATAGGCCTAAGGGCGTTTTAAGCATATTATAAAGGTGATAAGTTTATTTTAACACGCTTACCTTAGGATTTATCATCAATGTATTAAAGGAGGTGTTAGAACATATCGTCCTTGATAGTCCAATACCGCGTAACTAGCATTTTCAAATAATAGCTGTGGGTAGCTAATTGTGATTGGCGTTGAGACCAGTAATCGTAAAATAACAATACTGCGATACTAAAGTCGAAGAAGTTACAACGAAAGCCGCGTATCTGTAAATTAAAATAAAAAAATATAGATCAACACACACAGAGTCACCGCAACAATAGGTTGCATTGTCAAATCTAAAATTATTAAAGAAAAACAATGGATAACATAATATCATATTATTTGCATGTGTCAATCTATAACCACCCGTTTGAGTAGGCTCAAAAGTGAGAAGAAATTGGGCAAACAAACTCACGGCCACTCTTTTAAAACACCAGACAGTTTTTACAATATTTATTACATCATTTTGTTATGTGCTATTATGTTATTAAAATTTAAAGTAAATAAACTGAAAAAAGTATAATTATGACAGTAGGGGAACTGAAAATTCAGGAAAATATGAGATGGAAAATAGGAAATATGTTAGCTCACATTGCATTTGTATTAAGTAGGTATATGAAATAGCCTGTAAATCCAATACTACTAAGTAATAGTTTTACGGTGGACTTAAACTTGTTAAGAGTTGACAGTACCTGGAAGAGGTGCTGGTATGACAGACAGGGAAATGGAATATACTTGCCAGGTATTATTATACCTGGTAAGTTCATGGGTCACACTGAAAGTTTTTAGAATAGGCAAGTAAGAAAAGCAGCCGATGAAAAATTTATTTAAATTTTGAATTAGGAACTCTTTGGGAATCTGTAGATATTTAATGATTTCATAATAAGTAATTTTTTTTACAATTTGGCGGCAACTTAAAGTGTGTAGTGCAACTAAATGGATTTGACTGGAGAACATTTTCGTTCAATGATTTATTACGACTTTCGTTGCTGTCTTACTCAAAAACAATGTTACGATAGACTTCGATTGGCATTTCATTACGAAGCCCCATCTCGTGCCACTGTTTACAACTGGTTTAATGAGTTTAAACGTGGTCGAAGCAAACTCACTGATGATTTTCGAGAAGATGCCGTGGCTGCGTTTGAAAGGCATGTTTGAAATCCCTAAAGAAGGAGTGTGTGTGTCCCTAAAATGGAGTGACTGCTGCAGTCAATGGTTCCATTGCATGCGACAATGTTTAGAAAGGAACGGAGACTACTTCGAAAAGCAATAAAAATATTAACAGGCTTTTATATCATTCCGTTTTTACTTTCTAAAAACTTTTAGTGTGACCCCCGTATATAACCATTTTTCATTGTTGCAGTGTTCAGCTCATATTTTGTCTCCAAGTTAGGTTATCGTGCTGAATAGACAAGAGGAACATCGGTTAACTTTTAGAACCTTAAGCAATATCCCTTTCTTTTCATTGCTTTCCCTTCTTACTCACCTTTCACTTTCAAAATGCTCCCAATTTTCCCACCTTTAATTCCCGTGAGTGGGACCAAAGTATACTTGGCTAAATGTGGGGGTGTATGTGTGTAAGGACGTCGACGACAATGTTAGTTTTGGATAATATTTATTTTGTTAATGAAAAATGCCTGAGCGTAGCTTTTAAATATGTCTGTTAAATGTTTCTGGTATTATAAAGATTTAATATGATTTAAATTGTAAACCTAAACCATGTTAAATAAATGGTTGATTAAGGTTTTAGCATTATATTATTTTAGTTACGATTACGGGTAGGTAATGTGCCTACCCATTTTAAAGATAATATTCCTAGTAGTTTTTTTTTGGAAAACAATATAGCGTAAGTGACACTGTGTTGTTTTAAACGATTCTGGGTCGTTATCAGTACTCACGCGAAATCGTAAGTAAAATAATGACTAATTAATGAAGTAGAGAAAATCAAATATTTCTAAATCCGAGTTTGTTCAAATTCAGGTGAATACTTTCTTAAATCATTAGTTTTTTCCTTCACCTGCAAAATTTGCAAATAAAATTTGAAATGCTAGTTGTTTACACTGTATTGGACTATCAACGTTGATTATGTTAACCTCACGACCAATAAGGGCTTCGCTAACCTTAAAAAATATCGCATATAAAATTACGGGGCACACCTCGTCTAGCATAAATCGATAAGTTTAATGTTGGAGATGTAATGCGGTTTTAGGAGGTGCACATAACCTCTTCATCGTCCTCTCTGCGGGTGGTACTCAGAAGTTTAAGCTATATAATAAATACTGTTAACTAAAGTAAGGTAAGCTATACTTTGAATTTTTCACGTGGAAGCGGGAAGTAGTGTTCTAAGTTTTTTATTTTTATTAACCAATAATTGTATAAATTGAACTATGTTACGTCGGTGACTAAGCAATAACAGCAGAGGTTCATGAGTATGTTTTGTTTGTTGCAGGTGAGTCGCATGCTCGCTCGCTCACCACTGTACGTAAGTGACCACATGTAGCTACTGATTCTTATAAAGCCTCCCGTGAACCCCTTTCGTAGTTTCGTAGCCTACCCCCCCCCCCCGGACTTATTTTAACGACACGGCTTCATACACTATATAATATTCGCAGACTCCGTCGTTGGTCGTCTTACCTCATCATCCACTATACGGTTGTGTGCAGGCTGCTTTAAATTTCGCTTATCCCTGTATGTAAAAGATATAGTCAAGTAACGAATGTTGGATTTTTCACATTCGCGAATGCGAATATTTGTCTCCAGTATTCGCGAATTTTTACTTTTCAAATAAGCGAGCAACATTTTTTAGAGGTTTGACATTTCGCTTCAGTTTTTATAAATCCGAGGTGTAAAATAACAATTTTCAAACAAAAAGATCAGATCATGAAAAATATTTTAGATTTAATTGAGAAAGACGACTTAAGCTTGCTTCTTGTTCATATCCAAAGTGTTCTAAAATGACTAGTCAGGGTAAGGAAACCTTTGGTTCCAAATGTAAATCTTATCAGTTGTATTATCATTTGATATCCATACATAGTTTATTTTTGTTTGTAATATACATTCGCCAAACATTCGCAACGTTTCTTGAGAAAGCGCATGTCAAAAATTATGCGAATATTCAGGAATGCGAATGCCAATATGAATATTCGTTATATCACTAATATTAGGTATCATACTAACAAGGAATCATCTTTCGGAGACTAAAAAACCAATTTGCTGAGACTATCACTTCCAACAATCCTCGAATAGTATAAATTATAGTTTAGTAAAACTAAAAAAACACGTTTGAATTGTGAACCGAATTAAAAAGTAAACAAGAATTTCACTATCCATCTCCTGGCTCCATCATCAGACCATCTTTACCAAGCCCAAAACTTAATACCAAGTTTTACTCATCATTATGAGCCCAAAAGCGAGGGGTTCCCCTATTCACCTCCTAGCTCCATCATTTCGGTACGACAGAAGGAGGTTAAAATTTACTTCCAAGATTTGTTTACATAGTTAGTTACAAGTGAAGCTAATAAAAATGGTTTAAACAGGTCTTAGCTAGTATTCAGATGTTCTTGTTCAAAACTGGTAGGTGGTCATAGAAGTAGTAGACATTAGAAGGCTTTGCTCCGCAATGCATTAGAAAGAGAAGAAAACATTTTTATTCATAGTAATTATAGCAATAACAAACTTACATCTAAAAACGATTAACGCACTTGAACATGCATACCTCACGTGCGTAACGAATACAATAGGCCTTACTGCTTTGCTCTGTTCAGCACAATGAAGTCCTTTGTATTTTATTGAATTAACAATTATTTAAATATAATGTGTTCATCTAACGATTTTGCCAAAAAGTCACTGGTACCTACTGTTTGGTGCCATGTGATCTTATGATTATGATACATGGAGGTGGCCTGTTTATCATATAACGATAAGTACATATCTGCCAAGACCATCATAACTGTACCTGTACCTGACCTAATAACTTAAAATGTAAAAAAAATACAGTCCATGTCTATCCCGCGTGTCAGACCTACCGTATAGGTACATATACGTACAACTTTAATTGCATTAGTAGAGCGTGCTGGTGTTGTGCACTAGAATACCGATTAAAGGTCATTACACACTATAACGGCACTGCAACGGCACAGTTACAGCACGGCACCGCCTGAAATTGAGGCCACCGCTAGCCGGCAGCGTGCTTTACCACGCGTCGCCCGCGGGGTGCAAGCTCGCAGTCTGCGCGTCGCCCGCGAGGTGCTAGCTCGCAGTCTGCGCGTCGCCCGCGAGGTGCAAGCTAATTTCATCGTCTTCATGTGCGACATGACGCGAAGTTTCGCTAGCGGCTCGCAGTCGGCGCGCTGTAAGCACGCGGACCGCGCGCTGTAAGCGAAGCTGACCGCGAGCTTACAGCGCGCCAATTGCGAGTCGAGTTGTATGGTTGCAGCAAGCGCGCTGACTGCCCGCCGTTGGCTTTTTCATTTTGACATTATGAAATGTATTATACGACCACGTTTTAAAGCTCAGATTTGAATGACAACTTAATTGCTGGGGTGGAGCCGTGCCGTTACCGTGACGGTATAGTGTGTGATGAGTTTAATATGTAGGGTACAAGTACACGCGGAACCCAAGGGAACAATTGTTCAGAAACAAGTGTTGACATAGCCCCCTAGCCACGTTTCATTATGTATAGAGATTCTATAATATTTGAGTACTACTCTCAGGTGAACACGGTGATTATTATTGAAACTAAAACATCTCTCTTCAATATATTTAAAACTTATTATAAATTTCTTAGTAGATCCCCAAATGATTGAACTTTGTAATCTCATATACAGAAGTACATTTTATAGGCTCTCTTTTTCCAGTACTGGTATACCTACTCCAATGTCCTCAGTCCCCACTGCCATCTAAATTGTCGCACCCAAACTAATGCGGTGTGCACGTCTCGCAAACATAACACAACCTACGTAAATGGTTGTATCAACCGACACACATGGGGGCTCCTACTCAGTAACAACACTCAAAAACAACACATCTTTAAAACATTATAATAAATAGCTATCCATGTTCGAACATCATGGCAAATTTAATGATTTATGTACTTAAGAGGCCGTATACGAAATTTTGCCAATTTCGCTGATTTACGTGATTTTACAGACGTGATTTTACAGTTAAAATACCATATTTCTATAAGTTTTTATGAACAACGTAAAAGATCATTTCAATTTAGATCTTATGTATGAGCCACTTTTTTTACTTTTTAACCGTAGAAAAAAAGGAGGTTCTCAATTCGACCGTATGTATACATATATATATATTTTTTAAATATATACATACGGTATGTATATATTTTTTTTTTGTATGTTCAGCCCTCACTCTGTTATTTATGAACCGATTTTGATGATTTTTTTTTTGTTAGATAGGGTATACCTCAGGGGTGGTGCCATGTCAAGGAATTCACCACCTGATGATGAGATTCTGATAAAATTGAGAGAATCCTTCGAAAATTATATAATTATAAAAATATAAATAAATAGAAACACTATTCGTTCATAGGAACGAATAGTGTTTCTGTTTACTTTTCATAACTTAATCAGGTATTTGCGTTTAGGAATCATCACATCATGAGGCTGAGCTGATGATGGAAACCATACCTTGCCAAAACAATAAGAAGTTAGATATAAAAACTGCAGTTTTAGTGACAGAAACCACTTAATTTGATTTAAAGAAAATATATTTGATAGTGTTTTAAAGTATGTATTTAGTATTAAATATATTAAAATATAGTAGTTGTCAGAGTAATAAAAGATGACGCAAGCTACAACAATCATAAAATAAAAAACTTTTTAACAAAAAATTCAACCGAAATAAGATTTCTGTTTTAAAAATCACGTTTTTTTTCTAAAATGTTTTACGTCATTCACAGGGTCTACTATACGACCACACCTCTCTGTAACAATCGGTATCCTACATCCTACTAATATTATAAACGTGAAAGTTTGTGAGGATGTATGGATGTTTGTTTCTCTTTCACGCAAAAACTACTAAAACGGATGGTGATGAAACTTGGTATGTAGATAGCTGGAGCCCTGGATTAACATATAGGCTACTTTTTATCCCGATATTCCTACGGGATCGGGACTTACGTGTGTGAAACCGCGGGGCGCTGCTAGTAAATACATAGTATTAATATTTCACCCTAACCCTCGATTCTCACGCATGTAGAAGTTACTTCTTATGAACAAAGTTTATACAAAATTGTGTGGGAATGTTAAACATTCGTAAAGTGGAGTGCACCTCATACTCAACATTACCTTAAAAAAAGATTTATTGCCTTCAAGCAAATTGCACTTGAAACCATACGGTTTAAAATTGATAAGGCGATGCCATATTTAGAACAGGGTGAGAGGTGAGGTGTACCTACTTGAATTTTACTTGATAACATATTTAGAATGGGACTTTTTTGTGGCGTAAACTTGTGAGCTTTTTTTTTTATATTATAGGGGGCAAACGAGCAGACGGGTCACCTGATGGTAAGTGACTACCGTCGCCCCTGGACACCTGCAACTCAAGAGTCACAAGTACGTTGCCGGCCTTTGAAATAGGAGTACGCTCTTTTCTTGAAGGTTTGAAGGTCATATCGGTCCGGCGACAATTTGTTCCAGAGATAGCTTGTGCGAGGCAAAAAACTTCTGGAGAACCGCACAGTGGTGGATTGCCAATTATCCAGGTGATGGGGATGAAAGTTTTGTCGTGTTGAACGATGGCGAAACGTTGCGGCCGGTATAAGTCCGAACAATTCTTCAGAGCACTCTTCATGATACATGCGATAGAGAATGCAGAGTGAAGCTACATCTCTACGCAACGCCAAGGGGTCAAACCGATCTAAAATATCCTGGCCATCGATGATTCGAGTCGCTCTCCGTTGAATGCGGTCAATAGGGAGAAGCTGGTACTGAGGTGCTCCTGCATAGATATGAAAACAGTATTCCATATGCGGCCGAACCGTATTTCATCCCGGCCCACCGCCTACAACTTTATAAGGCGCATAAAGTTGTAGGCGGTGGGCCGGGGTGAAATACTGTCTGGATCTATTCAGCACACCAAGCTTCTTGGAGGCTAATTTAGCCTTATCCTCCAAGTGACCGCGGAACTGGACTTCGCTCGATTTATCGACTGTAGCAGTCAGGGAAGTGCTTTTAAAGCGAGGTGACACGACAAACGGTATCTTTTTGGCGGTGAACGCGCAAACCTGTGTCTTCGTTGGGTTAAATTGGACTAGATTAAGTCGACCCCAATCAGAAACTCCTAAGGAGGCTTCGATTTCAGACACAAGTTTGGATCGATTCTCAGTGACGTTTTCCCGAGAAATGTTAGCGCGGCCAGTATACAAGGCATCACTCGTGCTATCATCGGCATAGCAATGAATGCTGCTGATTTGCAGCATATCTTTGATATGCAGAAGAATTCACAGACTTGAAGTCGGAGCATGCACCGTCGACAACGACGTTGATGCTTCTGTCTGCGAGAAAACTGGTGATCTAGTTACATAATTTCTCGGGAAACCTATGGGAAGCTTCGAGAGAAGCGCTTTGTGCCAGACCCGATCGAAGGCCTTCGCTATGTCCAAACTGACTAACAACGCCTCCCCCTTGGTCTCGATCGCTTGTGCCCACTGGTGAGTTAGGTATACGAGAAGATCACCAGCTGAACGACCCTAACGGAAACCGTATTGTCGGTCATTGAGGAGCTGGTGGTCTTCTAAGTACCGAAGGAGCTGGCCTTTGACAATGGATTCCATTATCTTGGAGAACAAGGTGGTTATGGCTATAGGTCTATAGTTGGACGGATCCGAGCGGCCACCTTTTTTAGGGATCGGGTGCACTAAAGCTGTCTTTCATGAGTTCGGGATGACGCCGAGGGAGTAGGAGAACCGATAAAGGCGCGTTAAGACCGGTGCCAACTCTGGAGCACACGTCTTCAGCACGATGGGAGAGATTCCATCGGGCTCACTCGACTTATGAATATCGAGGGAAAGAAGTGCTTTACGCACTGAGCGTTGGAAGATGCGGACTTCCGGCATACAGCTGTCGCACCACGGAACGGTCGGCGGTACGTTTCCCCCGTCATCCAAAGTCGAGTAGGACGCAAAGCGTTTTCCCAAAAGGTCGGCTTTCTCTTTAGCGTCGTGGGCCAATGAATTATCTCCCATTTGCAGGGGTGAAAGGGATGGTCTGCAGAAATTCCCCTGGACAGCTTTGGCAAGAAACCAAAATGCTCGAGTTCCAGAAGGGAGACCCATCAGTCTCTCACCGATTCTGCCGATGTGCTCTGATATTGTCGAAAGTTTACGCGAATGTTACATTGAAATAAAACTATTTTTAACGGATTTTATCGCGATTTATTTGGTGTTATTTTACTATTTACACTGATCCCGACGTTTCAGTTGCTTTTCAGCAGCCATGGTCACGGGTAGACTAAGATGGTGGTCGTCTCATGTATCGAAGTGCAAAGTTATCTCAAAGTACTTCACTAAAACTAACGTAAATAGTAAAATAACACCAAATAAATCGCGATAGAATCCGTTAAAAATAGTTTTATTTCAAGATGTGCTCTGACTTCGCCCTTGCAATGTCTCTTTTGAAGGACCTGGAGGCAAAGTTGAGCTGCTTTTTTAATGCGCTGGACTTTACATCCCGTACTGCCGCTGCATTTGCCCAAGCTTGGTAACATTCCTGCTTTCGGCGAGACGCCGTTTTGCAGGATCGACCAAATCAAGGCTGAGATTTGCCACCAATGGGAATCAAAGAGGATGGAACGAATAGTTCCATTCCCTGAAGCACTACATCAGTGACAGAATCAGCAACGACGTTGGGATCATCCGGCTTGAAGCAGACCTGCCTCTAAGGGTAGGACTGAAAGAAATTTCGCATCCCATCCGTCTGCTGACCTATAGTGCCACACATGGCGGCAGCCTGCAAATCGCGGCTGCGGCGAGCACGTGAGTGTCACCGTACTCCTGATCAGGCAATGGTCCGAGGAGGCAATTGGGGCCTCAACGGAGACTTGGTAGCCGTCCGGATGAGAGGTCAGCAGAAGGTCCAACAGTGAAGGCTCGTAACTTTCTACATCTGGGATTTGCGTAGGCGTTGCTACCAGTTGTGTCAAGCCATATGTCAGGGCGAAGTCGTGAACAGATCTCCCCGCACGATCGGTTTTGCGTGAGCCAAGCCATTCAGCGTGGTGGGCGTTAAAGTCGCCAAGTATCACGATCTCTGCGGATGGGATCTGCTGCAGCACAGAGTCTGTAGCCATTTGGACGTGGTCGAAGAGTCGGTCAGTTTCAGCATCACCGCTATGGGACCTATAGAGGCATGCATAGACGCGGGGATGGTCGTCGCTGTCTTCACGGAGCCACAAGATGAAGAGGTCCCTGCCTTCAAGATTGCCGAGGCGGTGAGAACTGATATCGTCTCTAACGTACACGCACACACCAGCCCTAGGAACAAAGGAGTTCTCCAGACCGTACCCAGGGTAGGAGAGATAGGATGTATTCGCTGGAGACGATATCTGCGTCTCGGTTAAAAAGAGCAAGGCCAGCTTTACTGTTTCGAGGTGGTGGTGAACAACGTTGAGGTTGCAATATATGCCCCTAATATTGCAGAAGTCCACGGTGACCGTGGCAAGGGGCGCTTTGTTACACTTGCTCTTGCCCCTAGCAGATGTGTTAAGCGCGGTTGTGCCCTCCCCAGAGTACGAGGGGCAGTCTGGGCGTCCACGTCCAGGTGCACTGTGTTCAGAGCGTGGACGCCCAGAGGGGGATTCTCCAAAGCTAGCGCAGCTCGTTGGGGGGAGTGGGGGTTGGGGTTTGGGCCTCCGGTAACCTCACTCACTCGGCGAAAAGCAATGCAAGCATTGCTTCACGGCCGGTCTTCTGTGAGGCCGTGGTATCGAGCGGAGTCGAGCCGGCCCATACGTGCTGAAGCATGGCTCTCCCACGTGTGATTGGCTTGTGATTGAGTGAAGGCAATAACTAAAATCGGACATTCTGTTAAAAATTATGATTGTTTAGCCACCTATAATATGACACACTATTAATATAAGCATGTATCTGCGCTTTATAAAAAATGAATGAAATACACATAAGCGAAAATGATACTATGGCTATCTGATATAATAATATCTTCTTTTTGAACCTGTACAGATACAATCGATTTTTCATCATAAGACAAGTTGTGCACTGTTGTGTTGTAACTGATAAAGAAGCACGAATAATGCAATAGTTCTTATAAATCACAAAGGTAAGCCGGTGGGAGTCCTGGGCTAGGTGCGCGTTTAGAAGATTAAAATTAGAAGAATTAAATCCGACTGAAATAACCGTATGCTTTAGAATATAGAGATAGTCTAGTTCGGTTGATAGCAGCATAAGATTCTTTTTCTTATGATTATAGAGATGTTGATGATAGATGAGACGTAGACAAGTGAAACATGTTGTAAGTTGCCGACGATGGTTGAAAACAAAATCGGAAATCACCCATTGTCTAGAGTCCGGAATAAGTACAGAAAACATTTCACAGGACACTATCAATAAACATGTGAAAAGGTATTAATGTTAAAAGCTTCTGAACAGTACAACTCTCAAAACGCTATTATTGACGTTAGTTACCACGGAAAAGTATTCCAACTTTACAAAGGTCTAATCTGAGATCTCGGACCAAGCAATAAGAATTCCAAACAAGCAATGAATTCAATGATTTAGCTAAGGTTCTAATTATTTAACAATCTTATATCAGTCTCGACTCGATCTCGCCGCGACTCCAACATATACCAGATAAATCCTGAATCCAAGTTGATATCCTCGTCAAGGATAAAGATTTAAGGTTCCAACAAATACAAAATGCTGTTGTTGCTGCTCGCTCTTCGTACCTCTTCAGCAAATATATGTAAAGGTACAGGTATATGAGTAACAAGTACGTACCTAATCTCCTTAAGACGTAAGTTATATATTAAGATTGCTCACTCTTAGATGTTTGCATACACGCCTTCAGATATTTATTCAAGTGTTAGCGTATGCCATTGTTGTTCTAATAGCGCATAGCAACATTTACATTTATACATTTATATTATACTTTTTATTGCTCTTGTAAGAGGAAGGATAACGTTACAACTACCTCACGAAAAAACCGTCGCCGACTAGCCGTCAGGCGTAGTAGTAAAGTAGGCAGGTTTGGCAAACTGATATACCTACTTGCCTTAATTACTTTATCTTTCATGTAGTTTTGCGTACAAAGTTGTAATTGATGGTTAGTCATTTTACTCTTTATAATAATTTCATTATCGGTATGATGATGATGACAGAGAAATGTGATATGATCATCTTTACGGTTGGAATCTTGAGATATTAAATATTTTTTGATAATAAGAGTTCGCAAGTGGCCTGGTACCTTTGTCGGAATGTACAATAGGCTATTTTTCTCTATGAATGAAATGCTCAAAAAACATAATAGTAAGAAAATTTCGGCAATAGGCAACTGCAATATATTAGTTTCAGTTCATAAATTTAGAAATTAATTTTGAAAATTCATTTCAAAGTTTTCTTTTCTTTTATCTGTTTTACAAATATGCGAAACATAAGCCGCCATGACATTTCGTCATTAGGGCAAAAAACTAAGAAAATATTGTGAATTTTGTTGTAAATTTTCGAATATTTCACTCCTCCAGTGTTACATAAATATTACCATGGACCACGGTTTTTGTAAAGGCAGTAGTATAAATCTACCAAAAAATAAGCTCTTACACTAGGTATAAGATTTTTTGCCATATTATAACCTATTTTTGTTCTGCCAAATTACTGAATGTGTAAACATCGATAAGTGACAATACATCCTGTATTGTCACTTAACGTTCTTACATCCATTTTAAATTTTGCAAAATTGCTATATTTTACGCTTTGACATCATGATTCATGAATAATAAATAAGCAGCACAACGGTCTAGCTTTTTTATTAATTTAGGCGCACTATCATAAAATGTAAAATTGAAATGGATTTTAATATCAATTTTGTTGCCTTAGGATGAAATTATAACACTTTTCAGAAAAGAGAAAGAAAGAAAGAAAGAAAAAGTATTTATTTCTTAATAAGTAACGTTCATGCTTGGAGTATAGTTATGAAACATGTGTAAAGGGTAAACAAAAAGGGTGTAGTGCTTATCCTATTAATTTCCCTATAAGAAATACCCATTGAGATCTATTATAAAATAGACTTAAACATATAATATGTATAGCGCATCTAAACGATAAGACCGCCTCGGTTGTACGTTATACAGATCTTCACCAATCTGTCACACAACCTTTCCAGAATAACGGCACGAATTAGTTGGTAATTTCAGTGCAAAAATATAAAATTTTCAGATACGATACGACTGTTAACGGGGAGAATCACAATATAAACACATAATTATGTATTTATGTTGATATTCTCTTCGTCATATTAATTGCACAAGCAATGATACCACATCATAAAGATATTATTTGGAGAATGTCGAGGAAGTCACTTAATTAAAATTGTCGATAATCTCCGCTTGTTCTGTTGCAAATGTGAAAATGTGGAATACCTGAGAAATGACGAAGCTTTAGCCAAGCTACGGATGGTGTCATTGTCCTACCTACTGTTAGGTGCGTTCACCGTTCTGGCGACATTGTATACAATGTCCACATTCCATACCCGCCGTCGCCGCACTTGCTCTGACTCATACGAGGGCAGCCCGCACTTGTTCTTGCGCGTATACTGCACACCTGCGCTACCAATTAAAATGTTCAAACACAGCTCTTATTAATCTCCACAGAATGAGAGTGGGAGATAATGCTGCAGTGGCTTTGATAGCAACTTTCGGTCTATTCCACTTTAATCCCCCAAGCAAATCCACCGGCGGATTCTTTTCCACAAATTATTCCACTCTAATCCACTGCTGTGGGGGATTTGTTTCCACCTGTAATTATTATTCCACTTTGATCCACCAATGGCTGCGGTGAAATAATATCCACCTTGACTCGTGCAACATTTGTGGAAATGAATCCCCTTAGTTAGATAATAGACAAAGATGAACTGTAGGTTCGAATATCTCGTGTTTAACCAACTTCAAAAAAGGAGGAGGGAGGGAGGAGGGAGGAGTTCTATGTTTGGCTGTATGTATTATTTTTACGTATGTTCAAATTCAAACGGTCGTAACTTGTAAACGGATGCATGCTAGAGTCATGCCCTTTCAGTGCTTTAAGTAAGTGTTCGTTTTTTAAATACACCCTGTATAATCGCCCGCGTCCAAATGGTTGAGCCTTGTGAGAATAAATAATTAAGTATGGAAATGGAGAAACTGAAAAATAAACAGTAAAAAAAAATAATGTTAACAAAAAGAAAAGAAAAGAAAACATTAAACATACACATACAACATAACATTTGTGGAGAAGATTTGCTTGGGGGATTAGAGTGGAATGGAGTCAACTTTCGAGAACTAAAAGCTCTACTACATGAGAGTAGTTTAAATTTGTTACTTGCTTTTGTAAAGGTACCCTATCTCTTTTTCAGTACCGCTGACAACGTGTCAGTCACATATAATGTAGTGATCACTTGAGCAGTTACAAACAAACTCACATACTCGCATTTATATTATTAGTTAGGTTTGGGTAAATAATATATGGAAAAGAATCGGATGACTAATACAGATATACAGACGAGGCCCGACGAACTTCTTTGTTGCATTATGTGATTTGAATATGCAAATCATGATTCGCTCCTAACCCGGATTTTTTTGCAGTTGAAGGGGAAACAGTGGACATTAGATGTTAGTAAACTCTCCGCCCAAAATTCTTATCTTTACTTTTTTGCGTAATATTTCTTTGCTTGTTCCGGGAAACTGTTCAACCGATTGTGCTAATTCGGCGTCATTGTGACTAGACAGTAATAAATATAAAGTATTTGTCATCCAACAGGTCAACGGGCCTCCGTAAAAGCATCAATCAGGTCAGACCTCACTCTTGACACTGAATAGCTGTGTGTCTCAAAACCATAGAATATAAAACGACTTATCATGCATCTTTGTTTCAAAACAGGAACCTATTAACAAGTACAACACTTTGTGCTGTTACTTAATCCACTTGTTAAACTTACTCCACCTTTAAAAAATAACCACCATGCAAAATTGTAGTACTAGCAGCGCCCCGCGGTTTCACCAGCGTAAGTCCCGATCCCGTGGGAATATCGGGATAAAAAGTAGCCTATGCGTTAATCCAGGTCTCCAGCTATCTACATACCATTCATCGCAATCGGTTCAGTGGTTTTTGTGTGAAAGAGTAACAAACATCCATCCAAACTTTCACGTTTATAATATTAGTGGGATTATAGTTTCGTCAGTACCTACACTAGTCGCGCAGCTCCAGTCTATAGTCGAGCAGAAATCTACGGTTCTCCAGATACTTATTTATGAGGCTGTTTAGTTAACCGTTGTTTACCCTTTAAGTAGTTCATGTTTGGACATGTGCACAGTGGTACAGTGTGTTGAAAGAATCTATTCTGAAACAGACAAAGTCACATGAGAACAGTAGATACTATTTAAGTGCAGTAGGTGTGACCAATAAAGGTATAATTTCTTTACTTTTAGCCTGTAAGAGGTATACGCTGCGATACAAATCAATCTCCGCACACCGGTGAACGCTTTGACTCCATCCTTTTTAGGGTCTTGTGCGGAACCCTTCATGCGCGAGTCCGACTTGCACTTGGCCGGTTTTTAATATTTTTTCCCTTAATCTTAATCGATGATCCATCGAACAAAGTTGTCATATAGTCAGTATAATAAATTGTGGAAATGACGTGTGTGCCTGTCTAATGCCACATGTTTAATCATTGTCTCGACGGGCACAGGATTCAAATGACTAAGAATGTAAATAGCTCCCTGCTGTTGAGTGGTTGTAAAAGTTATCTACTGTAATATTTATCCCATCTAAAACATTAATGTGAAAATGGGAGTTATAAGGGACAAGTTCAATATTAAAAATATCGTTATCGCCTACGCCGACAAAAGAATTGAGATCTAAATGATTGCCAAGTTCTGAAGATAATCCTGAAGATTTGACTTAGCTAGTTTTTACAGCACACCATCTTTTAGAAGAATAAGAAATAGATATAAATAATATAAGATATACATTAGGGTTCCGTATCCGAAGGGTAACTAAGGGGCCCTTTTTACTAAGCCTCCGCCGTCCGTCCGTCTGTCTGTCTGTCTGTCTGTCTGTCAGCGGGCTGTATATCATGATCTGTAATAGGTAGACAGTTGAAATTTTCACAGATTGTGTATTTCTGTTGTCGCTATAACAATAAATAATAAAAAAGAAAATAAAGTAAAAATTAAAGGAAGCTCCCCTACTAAATACGTGTTTTTCTCTTCTTTTTCTACATGCATCTTGTACGATAGTGCGGAACCCTTCATGCGCGAGTCCGACTCGCAATTGGCCGGTTTTTTTTGTGTGTACGGTAGGGTGATATCTTCGCCGTTAAGTTAATTATGTGACTGATGATGTCATATATCCTTTCAAGGTACTGTTTGACGCGTTGATTAGATACATGAGATGAGTACTTTTTTAGGGAGTTTATGTGCGTATTATTAATTATCACTTGTTTGAACGATGAAAGCAAACAGCGTGGTGGTGTTGTTTGTGAAGCTTGTCAATCCGTGTTATGTAAGTGAACCTAATACTGAACGGCAGTGAGACAGTTTATATGATTGACGTGAAGATTAAGTTCTGAGTATGTCATTCTCGCCTAGATGTCCTGCCGATGGTGGCGTATGTGTCAGGTCGTTCAGCTCCCTTTGATATGGTTGAAGTGGACGATGGCTGGCGCGTGCGTCATGCTCGTGAACGAGTGCCGTTGGTTGGGGCTGGTCATCTCCGAACTGCTATTACTTACATACAGCAGTAGTTTGCGCGACTGCTTATAGTTTAGAACAATACGTTACATTGTCCTCACATTGAATTTGCGCATATAAGCAATGTAACCAAAAAGTTGTAAAAAAGATGTTGAAAAAGAGTGTCCTTGGAGTTTCTTGCCTCTTCTTCTCCACAGGATCTACTTTTTGGAACAGGCAACTAGCTTCACGACTGACTTTGGCTGACTACTACTCCTGACAATTCAAAAATACCTATAATGGTTTAATTGAAATAAATGATTTTGATTTTGATTTTGAGTGCAATTATATCAGCGAATGTGAGGTTTTAATAGAACATCCAAGAATAAGAATGATGTTTGATAGAAACATACTACATGACTAGGATAGGGATAGAGAAAGGTTGCCTGTAACCTACTTAAGGGGATGTTTTCTACAGTTGCCATAATTATAACAACAAAATATCTATTTGTGATTTGATTGTACTAGTGATGACATCGCCACCCAATGTCGTCCAGTTACACACGTGTACAGTCAAGCATGTATTAATATTTACACAAACATGTTCCCCTGCGGACATGTCACGCCGCGTCCACGTAATTCGAGCACTCATGCATTTTCCACTCACGGACACGATAAAAAATCACAAGCCTACAATAATAACTAGGTACCTGCGGCAACACCTCACATCTATTAAAACGATTGAGTCGAAGGTCTTCTCTTTGTGCTGCTTATATCATTGCTACAATTATCTGCTAGTAACAATTGAGGTTTTTGCAGTGAAATTAGCCTCGTATATAAAGAAAAACTTATTTACTACAGCAAAGAAACCAACGCTACACTGTTCCCGTCCTGTTGTTGGCCGAGCAGAAATGTGTGCTTAACCGTGTCATGTCACGTTCGGAATCAAACTATCGGCCAGAAGCCAGAAGCAACAACGTCGTCGTCGTCGTAATTACCAGAGTGCACTGATAAGAGGTTTTCCAGTTGAGATACCATGTCAGTCTATTGCCTCATTTTCATCTGAATAACTTTATTAGTGTATGAAGACAGGTTTCCTGGTTATAGTAGTAGGTTAGGTTATTATTACGAAACTGGCAATTCGACGATTATAGTTTTTAACCTTCATGGTCGGGAGGTTTTGCTGTTTTGTCTCATTACTATTTCGCTTAGTGAAGATATAATTATTATTTCATCACAGTATTGAACTTTTAACATTTACAATATTTTAAATCTCTAATTAAGAATCTCATTGAAAATTTTCAATGCTTTAGGTCACACTGATATGTAGAAGCTAGAACATACCATAAAATCCTACAGTTTAATATTCCCGTTAATGTCAAATCTCAAGACAACATATTAGCAGTTTATCGTGGCAATACTTTTTGAAGGAACGGGTGTTATGTCCCTCAACACAAAGGGAGGATGCTGATCTGCTGGATGAAGGCTGTTTCCAATCACATCGGGGTAACAATTGAGAAGGTACTTAAAACGTAAAGTACTGGTTTGTGGCTACCTATCTTTCACTTGTTCGAGTCCTGTCTTAAGAGTTGTAAAGTTTTTCATTTTTGCATTTATATCTTGTGGTCTTTTCCACACTTCAAAATAAAAGTTCTTTGAAAAAAAATTTTAACTCAACCAAACATCAATTCTTGTTTTCGAAATATTTAGTAAGGTTAAATTATTTAAAAACATCTCACAATTAATACTGTTCATCAGAAATAAAAAAAACCATTAGTCAGAAACCATTGACAAAGTGTGTCGTGTGTGCATTTAGTGTGAGTGCCACTTGATGTTCAGTTTTGTACCTTATATGGTGACGTCATAGTGTACTAAGTGTGTCACGCACCGTGACTCTATTTATTTTTCTTTCGTTAAGTTAGTTAAGGATCTATATATGTATATTGCCACATGAAATATACACATGTATATTTCATGTGGCAGGCAGTAGAGACGGAAATTTCGGACCTGGATATGGATATACAAATGTATAATATCATATCGGTTTCGGATACGGTTATGGATGTAAAATTATTTCGGATTAACCGACGGAAAGTTTCAGTTACGGATGTTAGACTTTTAAAGAATTGTAATTGGAAAATACAGATAGTTAGCTATTTGGCTTTATTTCTAGGTTATCTTTGGTAGTAAAATAACAAAAAAAAACAGCCTTATAAGTGATTATTATTGCTATTCATTTAAGTGTTATCTACTTAAAAAACTAAATTATAACAAACAAAAACAACATTATACAGTCATTTTAACCACATAGAAGTAATAAAAACCTGTTATAAGTTAATACTATATCTTTTTTATTCTATGACAGGAATACAGGTACAGGTTTCTTTACGAAATCATTCGAAACTTGTATATCAGATTCAGTTACGGTTTCAGATATATTTTTATTTCGGATATCCAATAGTATCGGTTATGGAGCTCCATAACATCCCTAGTAGAGACCGCTTGTTGTGCAAGCATTTGCTACAAGTACTGGATCTAGATCACAATTATTCAAGTATCGAGAGTTCTCGTACCTATGTTCGTATCTGACTAAGAAGCACTTCACCCACTTACAACACCAGTGGTGACTCGACTTTGTATCACTCGTCTGTTCATAATACAATTCTATGAAATGAAACTCTGGCCCAGTTCAACTCAAGAAATACAACACTACGCCTATGCGTCAGTTCACGTAGAGAGATATCTGCAGTGGCCTATCTGATCCAGCATCTATACTATACTAAAATAATAAAACTAAAGAGTTTTTTTGTTTGTTTAAACGCGCTAATCTTTAGAACAATAAGTTAGATTTGAATAATTATATATTTAATTTTGTATTGGATAGAGTATTCATTGAGGAACATTATAAGCTGTGTAACATCACGCTAAGACCGTTAAGAGTGGAGCAGTGACCATAGCGTGACGTGACGCAGATGAAACTTCGGGCTAGTATATTCATAAAATCATTCAGGCTTTTAGTTCTACACCTTAGCTTTGCAATATGTAAATATGACCCAAGAGTAAGCAACCGCTCTTAAAAAAAAACAACAATCACTTGCCATCAGGCTATACATACTATTGTTTGTCTTCTTAGTGATAAAAAAGCATAATTATAATTTTCATAATAGCATTTCAAATAGCAGGCTCGCTATCTGTTGACATCCTCGATATCCGTCTTTAAAGGTATTACAGCAACGAATTAGTAGGACGTGCTCGTCAATATAATGTATTTCCCTGTTGTTCAAATGTTTGTATTAGCTCTAACAGATTTGTTATCTATTAAGTCACGTATTCTGCAGCGACACCGCTGCCCAATCCTCTCGCGCCTGTACGTGTTCATGCACCGCGCACAATCACGATACGTGATGGTCACTACTGAAGTAACATTGTTTCAATATGATACAACTTGCATTACTGTTGTTCAACCGCTATCAATAGAACCATTGAAAAATATAACAGTGATGCATGCGGTATAAACATTAACAGTCGATTGTTTGGCACATACAAGGCAGGCTACCTCAGCAAACAAGAAATAATTGCATTTGCAACGCATACGTGGACTGTTTAGTTACTTATCTCCGATTTTAAACATAATCATGTAATAAATAATGATGAATACGCTGTGAACAGATAACATAACCACTATATATAACCAGATGAGTAAATAATTATGTTCTTTACTCGTCTATACTATATAATAATAATATTATAAAGTGGAAAAATTTGATTATTTGTTTGTTTGTTTGCATTGAATAGGCTCCGAAACTACTGATCCGATTTTATAAATTGTTTTAGTGTTAGATAGTCCATTTATCGAGGAAGGCTATAAGCTATATACCACCACGCTACGACCAATGGGAGCGGAGCATCAATGAAAAATGTTGCAAAAACGGGGGAAATTTACAAACGCAGACGAAGTTGCGCCGGTCAGCTAGTATGTTATACTTATAACCATGTTAAATTGATTAGAAAGAAAGTTCAGATAAGTGGTGAACAAAGAAAGATATTTTGAAAGAGTTAAATTGAACGCGATAATCTCTGGAACTACTAATCAGACCCGGGTGAAACCATGGGGAACGGATAGTGTATCTATACATCTATTATAGATGTATAGATACATCTTTAATACAAACAAATAAAATTGAAGTTCTGTTTGTAATGTCTTAATAACAGCACTTTACTAAATGCATCCGAATGTTTACACGGTACATATGCGTGGGGTGCACTGAAAGTTTTGTGTAACTCATTAATAAAACAATTTACATGTAAAGTAATATATTTACTGCTTTTTGAAGTATTCTCCATTACATTTTAAACATTTTTTCATTCGGTCATACCATTTTTGAAAACATGAGGACCATTGGTCTAAGGGCATGTTTTTCATGTGCTCGTTGTAGGCTATCACGGGCTTTTCCGGCCCCGTAAATGTCATACCTCTCAACAAATCTTTAAGTTTTGGGAAAATAAAGAAATCGCATGGTGCCAGGTCTGGACTATGTGCGGGATGGGTCACTAGCTCTACCTTTTCAGAAGAGAAGCCAAAAATGACTTTATCTTGTTCGCGGTGTGCGCCAAAGCGTTGTTATGGTGCAATAGGATGCAACTTCTTGGTCGTTTTTCCCTAACTTTTCCAATGACACTGGGCAAAAAAATGGTGGTGTACCATTCAGCATTAACTGTCTTTTGTTCTTCAAGCGGGATCGTGCAGACAAGACCCATCCGGTAGAAAAAAAACGCAATAATTTTTTTTCTTACTTTTCTCGCCTGCCTCAATTTTGTTCGTTTGCTGTCACCTTCGAACACCCATACATAACTGTTACTTTCTTGTCGGCTTGTAACAATATATCCATGTTTCATCTCCTGTCACAATGTCATACAGAGCATTTGAACGTCCGTGATCGTACTTTAACAACATTTTTTTACACCAATTAACACGAGTCCGTTTTTGTTCTGGGGTGAGTTCATGAGGAATCCAGCGGCAACAAAGTTTTCTAACTAACTAAATCTTAGATTTTTTGAATTTGGGTCATACCAATCCCCAAATGTCCTCGACTCTCCTCATAGGTGATACACCGGTTTTCTTCAATTAGTTGCCTGACAGCAGCCACATTTTCCTCAGTGATCGCAGTTGAGGGCCGACCTTCACTAATTTCATCATGGAGAGAAACACGGCCACGATCAAATTTTGCATACCAACACCTTACGGTGCTCAAATGACGTGCTTCCCTCCGAGAAGCATTTTGAAGACACGCGATTTCCCGCCAATTTTTTAAGTGAACACTTCTTTAGCGGCGTTGAGCACTTTTTGGGATGGGAAAAAAATGTTAAACTAGTGTCAGGACACGTGACCCTGATCGAAAATATGTCCGAGTCATATATTTAAAAAAATATTTTTATGACGAGATCGAAAATTCGTAAGACGGAGGCGAGTTTCTTATATTTACATGTACAGCGTCAGAGAGACATGGAGAGGGAGGGAGGGAGAGAGATACTCCAGTGAATTGTAAACTCCAGTCGTGCGTCAGAGCTGACCCACACTTTTTTTTGAAGTGTAAACGTCTTTAGCCACGTTTGTGCACTTTTCCTGATTGCTGAACTCGTGACCGTCACGATAATAATACATATATACATCCACTAGAGGGCGCTAATCTAAACATTGAGTTCTGTCAGCTCTTTATTAATTAATGTCACCAACCTGTTAATGTGACGTTTTAAGTTCGTCGTTTCGTTTAAGTTTTCACTTCTGTCGGCAGTCTCATGACTGCCTTTTTTTTTAATCAATGATTGAATTTCTTATGTTTAAAAAAATAAAACATTCGAAATCCAAACATTTATGAGCGGCCAGGACCGCAGAATTTTCAGTGTGCCCTATGTACTAAAAAATCAATTTTTACATTTTTTGTCTGTCTTTCTGTCTGTTTGTTCCGGCTAATCTCCGGAACTGGTAGATGGATTTCCACGAGACTCACTGGCTGATAGCTGGTGTTATAAGGAGTAACTTAGACTGTTACTTTGGAATAATTATAAATTTAAAATCCCTTCAACGATTAGAAAAGAGCTGAAGATCAGCTGAAAAGATTTCTTGAATTATATTTAAGAACACTTTCGATCAAGTCATCTTTCGAACACAAAAACGCTATTAATCGGTTGATTCGTTTGGGAGCTACGATGCCACACAGAGACACGTCAAACTTAAAACACCGCTCTTCTTTTGCGTCTGGGGTTAAAAAGAATTAAGGTTCTGCGCAAAAAATATATAAATATATCCACGCGAGCAAAAACGAGGAATAACTAGTGTACATATAATGCTGAAAACTTATATCGTGTTGCTGATACTGGCAACACCGTATTCATGTTTGTAATAATTGTAGCCATCAATAGTATTCTAATGAGTTTTCGTATCTATCATCAAACAGCGGTTGGCATCCAACTCAATAACCGAACAAACGATCGTTTGTTACGTTAACCACGAGTACCTTAGAGTATTAGCCCGAGCCTCTTATATTATATGTCTATAGCCGAGAGGGGTAGTTAAATGTGCCGCTCCCCGAACAATCACGCCGCGACACGACGGACCTTGACCCACTGAAATCCATGCGATCCATGCGTACTGGAGCCGTGTCGCCCTCTAACCTACATTATTTGGAACATGAACATTAAATTCTCCGTTATTTATAGACATAAATTACGTCGCGAGGCTCTTGAGGTATGAATGATGTGCTTATTAGTTGAAGTAATATAATAAATAGTCCATCGTTATTACCTTTACTATGTTTTAATACTTTGGAGTTACAAAAATGTTATTAAAGCTAGAATTTAACGAGCGACATAAACAGGGTAATGTCAAATAAAGTTTTGAATATTGCCTGCAGGCAAAAATATAACGGCCTATTACAAGAAACGTCACAAATTTGCGATAACAGGGTGTCATTCTTAGACGTAATAAATGAAGATTCCACACAGTGGGGTGTAGTAAGAATACGATTATAGAACTCAATAGAACAAAGCCCCGGAGAGTTGCAGATTTTTATCTGCAATTTTATTTTAACGTCGTTAGTCTGAGTTATTTAAGGGTTTGTTTTTTTATTAATGGAATATTATGTATATTTGTTTTGTAGAAAACGCTATTCGGTGGAATGTTCCTTTCTATTTCTAAAAATAACTTTTTACGTCCATTGCTGTCGTTGTTCGTAATAATATGCTGTATAGGAAGAAACGGGGCAACAAGTGAACCTTATAATTCAGTTAGTAGCAGTAAGAGATAGGTTAAATATTACATTTTACTGCGAAACCCGATTGAAGTGTTTAAAGGCTACGATCGCCCACTTTTGCGTTAAAGTTTCAAAAGTGGAACGAGGGCGAGCTAACTACCTATTAGCCCTACTGCTCCTATTGCGGTAAATTGGCCACGATTCGTCCATTATATTTATTCATTGTATAGTTTACAACAACGCGACGTTAACAAACACTGTTTCTTTCTAAACATGTTCCTGGTGATATTTGTCCAATCAATATTTTGCTGTTATAGCAGCAGTTTTTACTTTTCTATGACTGGATACTTACTTACTCGTATATGACTTAACGTTGATTTTTCGCTTTAGATCGCCTTGAAAGTGACTGACAGAGTGGGACTGAATCTGAATAACGATTTATAATTATTGTATTGCGTTTGAATACTTTTGATGCAACTAAGTTAGGAAACTTTTATACGGTCCACCTGATTCCTGGTACTGGTTCCCGGAACCTATTAACCCAACACCACTTGTCATTGGTTGGCGTTGCAAGTCTTGCCCCTGATCCCATGGCGGTCATCAAACTTATTAGCAACAAAAAAAAACGGGAATACGCTAGTCATAGTAGTCATGCTGCCTAACCGTAGTCTTTGGATCGCTGGAGGTTCTTTCAAGGCAGTACAACTAAAATACGAGGTCAAATCTGATGCACCGAGTCAGCTAGTCTCATAAATCTTATTAGCAGAGTATATAAAGTGCTTACGCGTAAGTGATGCTGCTTGTCAAACCTCAAGCACAAAAGAATTATAGTAGTGTTGAAACCCCTTGTTAGTGTGTCACACGATACGGTGTATGAGTAATGAGCATGGTGACCGCGACACAGTGGAATACTGTGTAGTGGTAGTTGGCACGCACAGCCTTTGTGTGCAACGCCAGTGGTTCACACAGACCGTTAACTGCGGTGTTTATGTCATATCAACAATAGCAATCTGACACGGCGCAGCCGCGGCGTCGCACCGAATGGCCGCGATTGTGCTTCGTTCACTGTACTCCTACTCCCATGACCATAATTATATTGCGACTTATGTACCGCCTTCCGAGAAATAGCAAGGCTTGTGTCATTGTATACCGAATACTATCCATGGTATTACATTATACAATAGGGTGCATACAACTGTTATCGACCGTTCAGTCACAGTTTACACACAGGCCGAACACTCATAAGTTCATAACAGCTATTCTCTGAAACAATAATCGTAAATGTAATAAAAACATTAGTGTATTTTTCAATAAAACGCAGGAACTTTTATAGACGTACATAAACTGTTTTAAGCAGAGAATGTATTCTCTGGAGGAAAATACGAGGAAATTGACAATTTTATTTGTAATTTTGTAATTTCAGAGGCACCATTACTAATTTGACCATAAATGTCCATATTGTATTAGTTTTCTTAATGAATATTACATTTCTTGATTTCAGTAATAGACATGCAATACATCCATAAGACCTTCCTTGTAATATCTTGGTTAATTAAATTATCAAGATTATTGTATCGTATATTCCCATGCAAGCATTGTTATGTCTACGGCCGTCATAAAAGAGTTCTCATGCCCCACGCAATGGACCCTAATAAACTGTAGTTATCCGAACTGCTTGTGTACGTGGCTCACGTGGCGGGAACGCGATAACAATGTAATTAGCACAGCTACAACAACGCCATACTCTTGCGTAGGAGTAGCTTATACCTACCTGCGTACACGTACATCCTCGTACGTATGCCTTCACCGTCAATGTGATTATACTCCCACGCAGTTTGCCCACTGCCACCCCTCTGTAACAAAGGTTGTGGGTTGTGATGCGATTTAAATATTATTTCATTTAGTTCCAAGAAGGGGAATATATAGTCACCGAGAAAATAAGCCACATACAACTACCTAGGAGAGTCTTTTATGTGAATAATTTAATATATTAAAGCTTGTAGGAGTTGTTGGGCTGTCGCTACAACATTATTCATATATATAACAGAAGCGTTACGACTTTTAAACATAAATATAATTAGATTTGTCAAAAGTTATTGCATATTGAAGTGATAACTTCTTATGGGAGGGTAAACCGCTTCGTTGCGTAACGCGTTACGGCGCATACGGCAGCGATAGGCAGGCTTCTCCTCTCTCACTCTAACCCACAGCGCTAGTCGTATTTCGAATAGACGCTTCCCCCTCTCTCTGCTCAGTGTTTAGTGTGCGATAGACATATTCTGTTGACAGTGATCATAGTATATAACATACACAAAATTCTAATGTACATATTCAAGAATTGTAACTAAGAATAAAATATATTTTATAATCAATAAACGATTTTATTAATAAATAACCTTTCCTTACATTATCATGTTAATATACATAAAAGTTAAGTAATAACCTAAGCTTTTCTCAAGTTAAGTAATTTCAATATTAAATAGTTCAACTTAGATTAGTTTAAGTTATCACTTATAACTTCTGTCGGGCGTCCCAAGATGCACACGTATTTTTTTATTTGTCCAAGAATTAAAATATGTTTGACAAATGGCGTACCCTGGTCACTGAATCATCAATGAATTTATCTCAAATTTTAACAGACGAATAAAAAAAATATTATTTGCATTTTATTATAGTTTTGTAAAATTTATGTGATTTGTATTCTAGATGTATGACGCCTAGTATATTTCGATCCCATTAAAAACATAAATGTGAAAATGGGAGCCAAGTTCAATATTAAGAATATACGTGGGTATCGACTACGCCGACAAAGGAATTGAGATAAAAAAATGATTACCAAGTTCTGTAGATAACTCTGAAAATTTAACTTAGCTAGTTTTCACATCTAAGTTTTATAATATGTGGCTAATCAATTTTTTATTTTTTATTTTATACTCAAGTTGCTGCATAGTATTGTATTTATATTGTAAGGTCAACAATATCTTACTCTTCTAAAATATTGGTATGCTGTAAAAATTAGTCAAGTCAAATCTTCAGGATTATCTACAGAACTTGGCAGTCATTTTGATCTCAATTCTTTTGTCGGCGTAGTCGATAACCACGTATATTCTTTATATTGAACTTGGCTCCTATTTTCACATTTATGTTTTTGATGGGATATCATTACTTTCTGTAAAGAAATTATTATTATTCATCATTCATAGGTGATCTGTAAAATTAACACTTTTCCTGCGTTTACGTTGTATAGTTTTCTTTTTTGCTCTATTTTGTACATTTTCTTGAAAATCAGACATTAGAGCGTATTGCCCTTACGTAACCTACATTTTTGGTAGTGATTGTGTATATTTTCTGTCTGTTTTAACATACACTTTTAATATTGTCAAATATAGGTAGTAAGATTGTGTGAGAATATTTCTTTCCTAATAGAATTCTCACAATAATACCTTTCACCATGAAACCTATTCTTCTGCAAAAATTTTGAAAGGCGCTAGGTATTAATAAAAATTACTTGTTTCTAAAATATTTTAAACCTTAAAAAAATACTGTTTTCTGATTTTTTCGTTTGCAGAAACACAATTACTCAGCTGGACGCCAAATTTCAACGTTCTCAGTCATCGGGAAATGGGTTAGGTTTTTGATCTACATGTCAGTCAGTCAGGGATAGAAGTGGCGATTTTTAAACGATAATATCTCGATAACTGTTTAAGCTGTATTTATGAAATTTGGAGATCTAGTTAATCTTTAATAAATAAACAAAAATTCAAGTATTTATGTTAAACAGATTCTAATTTATTAACCGGTCAAAAGTGGCTCCAAATGGTTCGTGTAATATAATATAACACACGGCTGCTGCGTCGCCAGTTCCTTTTTCATGAACTTGGCTGCCGCGTGTCTAGATGAATCATCGATTCAATACTGACTTTTACGTAATGTCAATGTAACTAATCCACCCACTTCGTAGTAAAAATAATTTACAGAATAACACATTTGTTAAAAATAAGATAATATTTTAATAATTTTTATTTTATAAGTAGGGTACAAGGTAATCTATAAATGACATTTGATTTCGACATCACTACATGAAAGAAGTCCACACTTTTTCTATAAAACTAGCTCTTCTCGACTTGAATGTGACGTGTAGAATGTTGATAGTACAACATTATCATGCATTTCCACTTGCACTCCGCGAAATATTACGGTCCATAAAAATATAATAAATAATGTGTTAATATTGTGGTCAACCTCCAAAAACAAGTACAATATTAAATCACATTTCTGCACTAACAAAAACGCACAAACAACTAATAGTTCATGTAAATGCCCGACAATCAATTCTGTCACTTCTATAAAATATTTAGGTATACAACTGGATAGCAATTTAAACTTTAAAGTTAAAGTTAAAGTTAAAAAAACTTTACCTTGCCCTATGTGAGTCCATCATAACTTATTGCATTACGTGTTGGGGCGGTAGTTGTAAGGCCACTCTACTGACACTAGAAAGGGCGCAACGTGCTGTGCTTAAAGTTATACACTTTAAGCCCTTTCTATTTCCTACATCCCGGATATACGAATTATCGGCGACTCTTACAATAAGACAATTGTTTATCCTACACACTGCCTTGGACCAACACAAACACGCCTACTACACAGCATCCTTAAGCAGTAAACGGCGAAGGGACAAGATATTTTCAGCTCCGTTATGCAGAACTACTTTTGCCCAAAGATTCACTCCTTTTCTTGGACCATTCCTTTATAACCGACTAGCTAGGTTAATTCCAAATCTCCCTAAGCTGACTAAAATAAAATGTAAAGAATCCATTTTTAAATATTTAAGAACCTTAGAATATGATGCCACTGAATCTTTTCTAGACACTAGTTACAACTTGGCAAATGTGTGATATCCTACCATTAGTGTAACCACTACTTACCTAATATTGTTTTTGCGCATTTCTAAATCCACACATATGAAATTTGTAATTTAGGATATTATTAGCACTGATGAACAGTTACCTCAAGAGATACAGCCTCAACTAGTTCAGAAGGTACGGAACTACATTGCTGGAAATAGCCTAAAACGAACATAATTTTAGTGGAGACACCATATTTTCATTATTAATGTACATTTGTGCAACCACTTATATAAATTTATTTATAAGGCCTATTCGGAAATAAATAAAGAATTTGAATTTGAATTGTGAGTCCACTCTTTGCGATGCGAATGCCGAAGTTCCGATCTCTAAATCCTCTCAGTACACCATCGATTTCAGCCCACACTTTTTTATTATTTCAAGTTCGTACCCAATCCGTAAAAATGAAAAAATATTATTCGGCAACTGGAATGAGGACTGAAACTTTCTTGGTCCGGATTAAAATTTGTAAAATGAAACTCACCTTCACACAAAATAAAGGTTTTTGATTTTAGTATCTATACCTACTAATATTATAAAGTTGAAGAGTTTGTTTGTTTGTTTGGTCGAACGCGCTAATCTCAGGAACACTGGTTCGAATAGAAAAAAAAAATTTAGTGTTGGATAGCCCATTTATCGAGGTAGGCTATAGGCTATTTAACATTATGCTACAACCGATAGGAGCGGAGTATCAATAAAAAAAATTGCATAAAAAGGGGGAAAATTTACAAACGTGGACGAAGTTGCGCGGGTCAGCTATTCACTACATATTATTAAAGAAAGTCCCAAGCCGCGTCTGTCTGTCTGTTCTCAAAAAACTGAAAAACTCCTGAACGGATTTTCATGCGGTTTTCACTAATAGACAGAGTGATTCATGAGAAAGGTTTAGGTATATAATTTGTTAAGATTTTGTTTAAATTGATTGAAATATAATGTAATGATTGTTGAAGATATCTCTGCTACCCGTGCGAAGCCTAGTACTGACCATAGTACAGTGTGGTACAGGCAACATCTAAATGTGTACGATAATTACTACGGACACGACGTTCAAAATGCAATTTTAAAAACTGTAGTCATTAGTGGGGCATGGCAAATAAGAATTTGGTTCTTCGGTTTAATCTGAATAATTTTGGGTTCCGTCTGTCCAAAGGTAATTTCATTAAAAGTCCACGTATTATGACTGATGGTAAAACAGAGTAGGGCGCAGTAAATTACTTCTCGGATTGAAGATGCTCAACTGGGTTAATACTTGCGTTGCCCTGGTGCAGCGAAACAAAGATTTGTTATGTTTGTACCTCATTCAAGATGATATGTTATATCGAAAACGTGTTCTTAAAGACGTTCAAACCTATCTGAAGGTGTAGTTTATAGCTCATCCTCATCTGGTGGAGGTAGTAGTGCGTCCTCGTCTCACATAGTGCTCTCATCGGCCAATAATAAGCCGAATGACATCATGTATATTTCACATACAAAACTGTACCTAGGCAGTGTCGCTCGGCTTGCGTCACCTCATGTCATAAAACACGATTAGATCTGTGTAGGTACTAGAATGCGCGCCGCTTTGAAGATACACCGTCAAGGTTACTGCGTTTTTAGTATGAGCTCGCTAGCAACTCACGTACAGCACTAATTGCTGCCTCATTATCGATTGTTAACGTAATTAAACAGCCTCAACCACGGCCATGGGTTGGTTAGCGTCGCCTGTTAGTATCTGTCACAGAGTGCAGTGTCTGGAGTTCCCCTCATCACTTTTTATATCAACACTAATTCTTAGAAAAAAAAACACTTACATTCCATATAGCTTGAGTCGTTCATATGACCGCTGAATGTTCCAAATGATTCCACCTCACTCAAAGGTTTCTTTTGTCCCACAAAATGAAACTGGCAGTCTTTGTTTAGGTACGGAATCAGGTTTGGAATACAAAGTCAAGGCCACTCTTTTTAATCGCCTACAGTCATCGTAGGCGTTTTATGTTACGTTGTTGAATATTTTAATAAATTCACTATTTGCAATTCTAAAACGTAGGTTTATAACCCAGCAATATCAAAAAGAATATATAAGTCGAGCCAAAAAGAAGGGTAATTAAATTAATCGATATTCCTAAAACAATAAGTCGTGTTGAAGAAACATTTTCATTACCTTCACTTGTAAGTGTTGTTATAAACTCTTGTGTTCTCGACAAGGTGAAGTTAAATTTACACAGTTTGATTTATTTAAGTGGTACTAAGAAAACAGTTCGAATAAGCTTTCAACGTATTTTTTTTTTGCGTTTGTAAAACAATTATTTGCCAGGTGTTGTCGAGTGTGCATTCAACGGAAGCAGGATGGAGAATGAGTTCCGCCCCAGCCCTCGTGATGTTGCGGTTGTGGCGTCGCACGCCATTTCCTTGCGCAATAGGTTGTGCTTATGTTTACTCTCTCAGTATGTCCTCAGATCAAGTCGGTTTCATACATTTTTAATTTTTATCTGCTATACCTACCTTTCCACCGACTACTTCCCAATTGCCTCACAACTTATTGTACTGTAACTTAAATTTACAACTGAAATTATGATGCACCTAAACCGTTTGCCAAATAAGCAATAAATGTCTATGAATGTCTTGCATTTGCTACATAATTGTACAATATAATGCTATATCCAAACTGTAATTTGGATACAGGTAAAAACCTCTTTTTTATTTCTATGTAGTGTAGGTATACGTCAGTCGTGCAATCAATCGTAACATTCATAAACTGCCTCTGGCGAAAAGCAAACATAGCTGGATTTTAGCGTTTTTCTTGGCGAGTGCACATACGCTAGGATATTTAAAGACGTAACTATTTTTGCGAGTTTATTTCAGTATTTCTACTAAATACATGTAATGTTTGCAGGCTTCGGCCAGATGGCTTCAAACGATGACTGGACGTGACGCCGTGCACTATTCATTAAACTTTTTATACTCTCATGTATCCAATATATTATATATTCCACGAAGTCATGCTAACAGTCGATTTATATACTGACTGAGCGCTACATACATTCATAATGATGAATATATAGATCATACTGTAGTCGATTTAAACTTAGGGAATATCCCAATAATATTCTAAATGTGAAAGTTTGGATGGATGGATGGATGGATGGTTACTCTTTCACGCAAAAACCACTGAACCGATTGCGATGAAACTTGGTATGTAGATAACTGGAGCCCCGTATTAACACATAGGCTACTTTTTATCCCTATACTCCCACGGGATCGGGACTTACGCGACCCGACATTACTTACTAGCGACCCGCCTCGGCTTCGCACGGGTGCAATGATGATACTAAATATACTACAGAATGTCTTTATATACAACGTTCCCAGCTTTTTGTCATTAGACAATACAAACAATTTTTTCTTCAGAGGTTGCTGAAAGAGCGACATATAATTGGCCATGTGAAAAACGCTCAACGCTCAAATCTAAGCCTGCAACCGCCGCAACCGCTATGTCCCTGCATTTTAAATCTGTAATATCTTCGAAAATATTCATTGAAATTACATACTGTAAAAGGCCATTTTGATCTATATTAAATGCATTGCTTAAAATCACTTCGTAAATAAGCCATTATTTCTCGTAAAAAGTAAAAGTTAAAAATGGTTATTGCGGATTATCCCTAAGAGATAGACATATACCATCGCGGACTTTTTTGTAGTTGTAGTTTTAAGGTGTACAATACTGTGGTACATTATTTTGATATATCTCGTAGGGTTCAGCCAGCGTTTGCATTGTAAACGCAAAAAAAATTGTTAATTTACGACATCACATTAGAAACCACTAAAGCTATCAGTGTTTCTCTACTATATTATGCATGTATTATACATATAAACCTTCCTCTTGAATCACTCTATCTTTTAAAAGAAACCGCATCAAATTCCGTTGCGTAGTTTTGAAAAATTAAGCATACATAGGGACAGACGGACAGCAGGAAGCGACTTTGTTTTATACTATGTAGTGATTAATCATATTTAGGTAAGGGTAATATTGACAGTCAATCGTCATAGCCAAAGGGGAAATGCACCAACACCTGCTGGAGGTATAGGAATAAGTAAAATATTTTTCCTATAACCCTATCGCAGCGCCATCTACTGGGTCCAATTGTAAATCTAAACCATTCTCGAATCCACCTGAAGACACACAAAAAAATTCATTAAAATATTTCCATCCGTTTAGGAGGAGTTCAGTAACATACACACACAGAAGAAATATTGTATATATAAAGATCTATGACTTTGCTCGTATTTGATGTAGTACAACAAGTATTAACAACGGAATCCATTGCAATTGAAATAAACACCTAATAAGGCAATAAATACATTACAGTCGACATTTTCGTATCACTCCGTTTAATATACATTGAATCATCATATCTTTTAGTTCTTCCAACGTTCACTAGATGGCGCACATTGTTGATTCACTACATTAAACTTCCGAATTATCTATTACAATTTCTTACTACTTACTTATTTAAAATGTCTGTGTAACTATAACACTTGTACTCATGACGTACATGTTAAAGAGTTTTTACCTCACAGTTAAAAAGTATCACATAATTGTCAAAGGTTGTGTTTTGTCAAATCCATTAGTAGTTGTGTGCCTAACGCGATGTTCTGTTGTTGCAGGTGAGTGCGGCCTGCGGGCGCCACTTGCATGTCTCTATCATGCTGGACTGCCTCTGGTAAGTCCCGTGAAGTCCCCTCTCCTCCATGTACGGGCGAGCTGCCCCGATGCCGAACCTAGAAATTTTATAATTCAGGTCAAGCTCAACTACTCATAGCGAATAAATGACTATTAGCAACGCAACTCAAAATTGTTTAAAAATTGTACTTGTTGTAAATGTCGTTTCACACGCCAAAAACAATGTATAATAATAAAACATGATAACATTTTCAAGGGGTTTTTACACTTTTAACAATTATAAATTATCTTTATTTCTGTTCCTTTGCGGTGTTAAAGAATTTATGTATTATCGAAAGTGAATGCAATGACTCTAACTATTCGTTAGGTGAAAGCAGCCCGTTAATTGACTGGCCTGTTGGTCTAGTGGTTAGTGACCCTGACTACTGAGCCAGAAGCCGTGGGTTCGATTCCCACCCAGGATAAATAATTGTGTGATGAGCATGATCATTTGTTCTGTATCTGGGTGTAATTTATCTATAATATGTATGTGTTTAAAAATATATGATTATGTTTATCAGCTGTCTGGTTACCATAGTACAGGCTCTGCCTAGTTTGGGATCAGACGGCCGTGTGTGAGATGTGTGAAGTTATTATTAATAATTGCAGTGTAAGGCCTGCTGTTGACTTTACGTCAATATCGGTTAATGCGACATATTATGTTAGTCGATCGGTTAAATAATGGGTTCGAAAGAACAAATTATGAAGTACTAGCTGTTGCCCGCGACTAAGTTTAATAAATCAAACATATTAAGTTAGTTATTCGCGTGGAAATTTTGATGCGTATGTGTGACTCTACCCCACGGAAACTGTATATTTTCCAGGATAATTATAATAGGCCTGTGTCCCTAGACTATAATCTATCTCGGTACCAAATTTAATCCAGATCCGTTCAGCTGTTCTGGCATGATTAAGTAACAAATTATCACCGATCCAACTTTTGCATTTATGTAAGTTTGATTTCATCTACAATGTCAATAACATATCTATACGTTTTTAATTACTAGACTTAATTGTATAGCAGCTTAAAAGCAAAATATTTGAATTTCGTAGACTTCTATACCTAATTCGGAAAAAAAATGTAGAAAGCATTCAACTACTTATCACCTCGCGCATGTCCTGGTAGCCGAATAAGGACTCATGCCCTCTATAGGCTGGTAACATGTCGTCATTAGGTTCGTTATAACCATCTAAGGACTCCAATACCAAATGTGGCTGCAAGTTTGTCTTTGACGATTTGTGGCTCTTCATACCCAGTTAAGTTGGCGGGCGTAGTTTATGTATATGTGCTAAGGGCGTGTATAAATCGTCTGCAGTGGCATTTATTTTGGGTATTGAAGTCGGGTTTTCTTTTGTTTTAAACACTGCTTTTCAAGAAAGTAGGAACTAAATGCTGTTAAACGAATTATTATACTCGCTACGATTTTTACTGAAAGGGTGGGTTTTCAAGGAGTGAATTTTTTCATTTAATTAAAGACCAATCTGGAAGTAAAATGAAACTGCAGATGTCGTTATAAATGCCGAAATAAATAGCATATTTTTTTTAAATAAGTTATATATTTTTTATTGATGAATGGCCTAGGATGATAATAATATAGTTAGATTTGTACATGTATGTTAACTTGATTAATTTATTCAAATAAAATGCATTTCATCTTTCTATTTCACCTATAATATACACAAGACAAGACAAAATTACTAGAATAAAAAATTCTAAGACGACTGGGGCATTGGTTTATATTCCCTGGAGCACAGATAACATAATACTATACTAGTACAGATACCTCATCCCATACAACGAAATGCGACCCTCCTAACTCGGGCAATTCCGCGGGCTACTATTTTTTAGCCTACAAAGGCGCTGGATGCCGCTAGCAGCGCGATAGATAGCTAGAGCCACCTAGCGATGAATGGAAAAAAATATTTACTTACCAATAAATACGCAACCAATAGATGGCGATAATTAGTATGTAATCAGCAGGTAGGACTGTTCGTTATATTAGATAACCGATAAAATAACTTATTACTTATAAATAATCAATCAAATTTATTACATCCGGTAAGCATTATTTATATTGCGCGAATATATTTATTATTACATACGACCAGATCTAAGTACGTGCAACATCTCGCCATTCAAGGTCAATTTCACTTCGATCATCGTTGTGTAATATTTGTATTCCATGCCAAATTATGCTCTAGTACAACCTCATAACATCTATATTCCCATCAATGTACAAAAATATTAGTAAAAATAATAGTCAAACCACAGATTTGATAATATTTTCGTCAAACTAATATATTTGTTTGTCTTAAACCTTAGATTAGAAAATTGTTTGAAGAAAATCAATGCGGATAACTCGTTTTACATCGTTGCGAACACTCTTAGCAGTAAGTAGATAATCTACCTACCTACCATTGCAGCATTGACGCTGCGACACGCGACGATCACGAGCAAGCCGGGCTGCCAGTAAGGACAACTTATTTTCAAATATCAAATTAATCAATTCAACATCTCGTACTATTATACACAAAATCAGTGTTGTACAATGTACGATGTTACGTCACTCAATCACGTCACGTGTACCGAACACGTACCGTGCACTTAAACTTATTGAAAACACCGACACCACCACACCAACAGTTATTAGATTAGATCATAGCGGCCTCACTTATCTTAATTTTGTCTTAATTTTATAGACAAAGTCAAAATACCGAAGCAAGTTTTACTTAATTTGCACGACGACACTTTTTTGAGCGACTAAGAAAATAAAATGAAAAAAGTATAATAATGTATCTGATCTGAAATAGTAATATAGTTCATAGCGGCCTCAAAATTTGATACGTGTAGTATGGATTACGTAGAAAAAAAAACACAATCAAAAGCATAAACCTAGGTACTTAAAACCGTAATAGCATCCGTAATAGCTGTAAATTTCTCTTTACTACCTACTTTATTATTTTTACAAACAATTTATACCAGAATAAACGTTAGTTCATAAGTAATTAGGTATTTGTATTTTTTTTAAATAACTAATTAAAAACCTTTAACTGCCCAGAACTCAGCGCTTGTAGAGGTAATACCTGTGCCGATTTTTTTAACGCCAAACAACAGAACGTGAACCGTATACTACGTCTGCCTATTTTTGATCACGGAAGTATGTTTTGGTTATTTTCTATATATTGAACAATTATTTTGTAGGATGTAGAGCTTATCTTGACTCAATTTAGGTTATGTATTTCGAGTGTATGAATAGTATAGACTATTATTATAATGACAGTTCGAATTACAACATCTTACTACAGTTAAATAGTAGCAGCATATTTTTTTTAAATTTATTTATTTATTTTAAAAACTTAGTACTATGTTACAGATAATAGCCAAGCTGCCAAACTATTATCTGTAACATAGTTAAGTTTTTGAAATAAATAAATATATAAAAAATATTAAAAAAAATATAAAATTTATTAAGCATCACATCAATCTCGCCATACATTTGAAAACAAATGCAAATTTAAGTTATGTATAAATAATTATGTCTGTATGTTTGTAACGATGTATGTATCTAATAGGTAAGTACGAAAGAGTTTCAATTGTATGCAGTATGTATAGTATGCAAACATATTTGTTTGGCACGCTGTGCGTCCAAGTGTGTTTAGTTAACTTGAGGTGTGATATATAGATTTATCTATCACTACATATTATAAAACAAAGTCCCCCGCCGCGACTGTCTGTCTGTCTGTCTGTCTGTTAGCGATAAACGGAAAAACTACTGAACGGATTTTCATGCGGTTTTAACCAATGGATAGAGTGATTCAAGAGGAAGGTTTATATGTAGTATACATGCATATTATTGTAGAGAAAAGTCGAGAAATTCAAAGATTTGTAATGTCATGTCGTAACAAACATATTTTTGTGCGCTTACATTGCAAACGCTGGCTAAACCTTACGAGATAGATCAAATTAATGTACTACGGAATTGTATATCTTAAAAAGATCAATAAAAAAGTCCGGGATGGTATATGTGTATCTCCTAAGGATAGCCCACAGTAACCATTTTTATCTTTTACATATTACAAAAAAAATATGGGTTATTTATCAACCATTTTAAACAATACCGTATTATTCCTTATCCAATTAAATACATTAGGTACGTTCTGCATTTCATGTACATCAAAATTGCCCTTTCCAGCATACAATAAAAACTAATATCTTAGAAGATATCAGAGATTTAAAAAGCGGGGGCAGAGCGGCTGGCGGGCTGAACTGTTTTTGATTATTCTTTTTCGTTAGATAGGGTACCTCAAGGGTGGTCCCATGTCAAGGAAGTCAGGATCTGTTGATGGGATCCTGATAAAATTGAGAGAAACCCTCGAAAATTGTAGGAACGAATAGTGTTTCTGTTTACTTTTCATTACTTTATGAGGTTTTTGCGTTTAGAATAATCATCATATCATGTAGCTGAGCTAATGATGAAAAAAAAAAATCATATTATAAGAATCTTCACTACATATCACTACATATTATAAAAAAAGTCCCCCGCCGCGTCTGTCTGTCTGTTCGCGATAAACTGAAAAACTACTGAACGGATTTTCATGCGGCTTTCACTAATAGACAGAGTGATTCATGAGGAAGGTTTAGGTGTATAGTTTGTACCCGTGCGAAGCCGGGGCGGGTTGCTAGTTTTTTAATAATGATGACTCTGATTTGTATCTGGCATGAGTCGAAAACGCTTCGTGTACAAATGTTTTAGAAAGATATTACAAACATCTACGTTAATAAAAGCAAATGAAGCAAGGTACACCTGCCTTAAAAAAAATTATAATATCATTATCTTATGTTATTTTGTAGCAATCGATATACGAGTATAATAAAGGAAACGAAATATGATTATAAAAAAAAACAGTCAGTACTAGGACTGTATGTCAGAAGTGAAAACAACTTCACAATGTATTTGCTTATACATACACATCTGTATATATATAATTAGGTTAAAAATAAAAAGTAGGTAATAACATACCTAAATGTATACACAGGGTACACTGGAAGTTCTGTGCTCCTGGCCGCTCATAAATATTTGAATTTCGAATGTTATTTTTTTTTAAATATAAGAAACTCGGCTCCGTCTTACGAATTTTCGATCAGGTCACGTGTCCTGACGTGAGTTTAAAATTTTTTAACCATCCCAAAAAGTGCACAACGCCGCTAAAGAAGTTTTCACTTCAAAAAATAACATATTAATTTTCGTACTTAGAAGTTTATAGGAATGTTTCACGATACGACGACATAGGGAACCCGAAAACAGTCTCGTAAGAAAGAATCTCTTTTTTCTCTTTCTCTCTTGATTTCTTTTTAAATAAATTTTTTGACAAGCAATAACTGCCGAAGAGTTGCAAGGCGCGGCTAAGAAATGAAGATTCATAGTCTATGTGAATGAGATTTGATAGTTCAATACCTGTTAAAATGCTGTGGGGTGCTGACGAAGAATGTTACCCCCCCCCCTCCCCTCCGCTCTTTCTCTTACTGTGGATGCCGTAAGATTTGGCTAGGGACAAAAAACCATAAGGTGTGCAGCGTCTATCGCGAAACCACAAAACCCCATACCCGAACACTGCGCCCGCCTACCAAGCGTGGCGAGTATTGGTAAAAAACCAGCAATGAAAGCAAATAGAATGATCAGGCCCTGAGTCTCAGGCAGCCCTGCTATTCCTGGCTACGGTAGCGGTTACTGTATCTGATCAAACGTTCGGCTAACAACCCTTTAAACGACAACTGGCCCTGGTAACACACAACCTTCGCACAGTGAGGATTAGCGAAAAGATTGACGATGATGAACAGGAAATTGTAAAAAAACATGTTGAAAGAGAGTGTCTTTGGAGTTTCTTGCCTGTTCTCCTCCATAGGATCTGCGTACTGGAACAGACTATCTTCACGACTGACTTATTCTGACTGACTCAAAACGTTGACAATTCAAAAATACTTATTGGATTAATTATCAATAGGTATTTTTAAATTGAAATATTTATATAGTATTTTATTAATTTAATTCACATTTTTATTATGGAAATAATTTTATTTAAAATACCTACTTAATGTTTTTAAAAATAAGAAACTTTATACTATCATAATCTATACGAGCAAAGCGGCAGGCGCATAGCTAGTGGCTGGAACATTACGCATTATTAATAATATTTTAAGACAGGAAGTAAAACAAATAATTTAATAGTAGAAAAAGGATCATGATTGCTTAGTCACTGCGGTAACAGTGTCAGGAACTCGCGAGTGCAACCTAGTCGATGTCGTGCGTAAATACCTAATTTTGTAAAATGCAATTATGTGTTATAGCTCTTAATTACTTAACAGGTTATCACAGACATGATTTGTTTTAGGTATCTCTATGTGTATGTTCGTACTTATTACACAATAACATCAGTAATGAGATGACATTGTATCCGATTATACAATACATCTACTAAACAAACAGCATACTTAGGCCTGCCATTACTTAAATTGCCGAAGCCGGACAAAAACTTAAAAAAATCCGGACACATGGGTGAAATCGAGATTCTTTTCCGGACACCTTAAAAAACCGCCGATTCCATTTAAATTTTTATCTTGTTAAAGATTCATCTAACAATTGTAATTGTTAATTGGCACAGAGTGTCCGGGTTTTACCCGAACACTTTTTGGAAACCCCGCCCGAATTTTTTATAGTATCTTTGAAATTCGAATTAATAATTTACCTACAATAGAAAATAGAAAATGCAAAAACATAACGCAACAATACAGTTTCATTAAAATTTGGCCAACTATCAATAGTCAATACCTACAAACTCAATAACAAAACCGATAGGTACGGTTTTGTTATAGTGTTACTTCAACGTAGTACCAGAAATTGCCGCCAGAGGACCGAGAGGACAATATTGAATTTTGTCAAAATAAGAAAACTGCATTAAAGAAGCTTTTATTCAATTTTGCCGTGTTTAGGGTATTTTATGAAATTAGAAAATACTTTTATCAGGACCTAATATTGATTTTCCATAAACTTCAATAACAAATCGATACCCGTAACGCCATCTATTGATATTTGTTTGAACCATTTTTCTTTTGTTAGAGATGGGACCCCATGCCTGGAGTAAAGACTAAAGACGTCAGAGTGAGACCACATGTGCAATATTAGTAATTATTATAAACGGTGTTGGGAATTTCTGCTGAGATTTTTTCAAACGAGCAGACGGGTTACCTGATGGTAAGTGACTACTTCCGCCCATGGGCACCTGCAACTCAAGAGTCACAAGTGCGTTGCCGGCCTTTTAGGTGGGAGTAGGGGAAGGCGGGGAAGAGAGAGAGAGTGCGTTTAGAGGGAGAAGAGGGGGAGAGGAAAGAGTTAGGGTTTCCGGTAACCTCACTCACATGGCGAAATACAATGCAAGCATTGCTTTACTGCTGGTTTTCTGTGAGGCCATGGTATCACTCCGGTCGAGCCGGCCCATACGTGCCGAAGCATGGCTCTCTTACAGTGCTTTACATATGCGCGGGGTTAGTCTCCTAAGAACTAAACCTTCTATTTGGAGCATGTTTTTGTTTTACATACCTCGGTAGCGTTCACTATTAGACGCGTATTGTTGATATGATAGCCCTGGAGGCTCATAAGCAACGTCCCACAGCGGCCATTACAATAAATAAACATAGATGTTTATTTACCGGTAGCTGTCTGTCGGTAATGGACTAGTCACTAGACTAGTATGTTATGTTAGGGTATAGTATGCCAAATCGAATGCCAAAAAATCGAATATCAATTGATCGACCACTATAAATCGAACGTCTAAATACTCAAACGTTCTTAATATCGAATGGTTAATAAATCGAACATTTAATATATCGTACACTTAATCCATCGAGTGTTCGAAATATCGAATGTTTGTTTGATCCAGCGTTCAACGCATCACTTGGACAGAAATGGTTAGGCTTAGGTTAGGTTAGAACTGCGACCACAACGAAGTCTATTGTAAGATCACAAATTTTAGTAACAAACATTCGATATTTTTGTTATGTTATTATTCGTTTTTTATAAAAGTTCGTACTGTGGGACACAGTAATAAACTAGGATATTATTCTTTTAAAATTTTGGGTATTTTTGTACACTTACCATGGTGAGATAATTAAGATTATGATGATATTATATCAGTTATGATAATACAAAAATAATATCTGATATTTTAGGTTCGAACCAAACTTCTAATAAAGTGAATAAAAGAGATGGTTTGACGCTTTGACGTCTGTAACGAAACGACCTCTGTAATTAGTTGTGATAACTAGTTCCACAGTTATTTTGTATTATGATATCATTTTCATTGTAACCATTTTTCTTACAGTTTTTTTCTTTTCCAACTGTATTACCATTAACTTTGCGTACTATCCGTAGAGCACCCTTATTTAGATATTCTCAAAAATTAGGTTAGGTCATACTCTTTGCATATGCATATTCGGTGCAGTATTTTATTTATGTACTAGCAGTTCCCGGTTTTCTCGCGTGTACCTACATATTTATATATTTTTCGCGAAACCTTTATTCTTTTTCCAAAACAAAAGTATCCTAAGTTACCTACTCCTTATAACACCAGCTGTCTGCCAGTGAAAGTGCCGTGGAAATCGGTCCACACGAACAAACAGACAGACAGACAGACAAAAATTAAAAAAACTGATTTTTATGCAAAGGTATTGTGCAAATAACTGTATGACCTTAAAAAAACTATTATTTTGACATTACAAACAGACACTTCAATTTATTTGTATTAATGATTTGTTACTAAACAACCTATAAAGGTTTTAACTTAAACTAAATAAATATATTGTGAAATTCCCAAATGTTAACTACAGATACTGGTAACATTAAATACTTTACAGTATTTAATAATTAACTTTAAACTAAAAAGTATCACCGACTTCAATTTGCGCCTAAATCACGATAAAGCGTAATAAGCTGTATTCTTCATCCCTGCATTTTCCACCCTTAGAGGTGGAATATTTATAATTAATATCTTCAAATTTAAATGGGACCAACCTTGAGTAAAACCAATTCCTTTTTTTTTTATTGAAATCCGTTTATCAATCGCGAAGATACCACGTAGCATACACACAATTTCTCTTTCTCTTTTGAAAAGACAACTCCCGCATTAGGAATTACTCCTGTGTCACGGGGGACTTTACAAACATACAAACAACGGACACAAAGAACACCCAAACTCAGGTGGGAATCGAACCCGCGACCTATAAGCATAGCGGTTAGGGTCACTAACCACTAGACCAACAGGCCAGTCAACAATTATAATTTAAAACACCCCGACTCGAAAATCCCTTCAACGATTAGAAAAGAGCTGATGATCTTCGAACAGCTGAACAGATTTTCTTGAATTATATCTACGAAGAACACTCCCGACAAATTCACTTTTCAAACAAAAAAAAACAAACTTGAAATCGGTTTATCCGTTCGAGAGCTACGATACCGCAGACAGACACACACAAACAGGCACGTCAAACTTATAACACCCCGTCGTTTTTGCGTCGGGGGTTAAAAAAAAGAAATATTCAGTTGAATTGAGAACTTCCTCCTTTTTGAAGTCAGTTAAAACAGGTGTCTACAATTAAAATTGCAATAAATAAATCACCTACACTGTCTTTAGATAGAATCAAATGTATTTTTTAAAACCGGTCTCTAAAATTAGTTCTGAATCCTCGCATCCACAATTAAGGAAGTCATTAAAAATCCCCAATATATGTAGGTCCATAAACTATAAATTAAAAACATTACCAAAATGTAGGTACTACAACAAAAGAGGACAAACCCACAAACATTGATAATTGTTAAAATGATAACCGGTTGTTGCGGTGCGAGTGCGGTACAGTGATGTAACTGCGGCAGGTTCCGCAGTAATGTCAAGGACGCTCCTCGCCGAGAGCGTGGGCGCTGCGCTCGAGCTTGCTGGCACAGAGGCCCTGCTGCACGCTGACCATCACGCCACACTGCAGACCTCACACAACCACCACCCACGCCTACTGTGGAAACATTTTATGTGATAAATCAATTAACAATAACTCGCTATTCCGTGTCTACTATAATTATTTGAAGTCAAAGATCCGGCCAAAAATACCTTTCCTTATCTGTAAGTGTTATTTTTTATAAATAGCAATGTTTTACAACGATCGTATTATGTCATAAGGAACTTGTGTTGATTGAACAGGTATATATGACCAGTCAAGCAGACATCAACTCGCTGAAAACTCATGGCTTGTGATCACACAGACACCGCTAAAGACAGACCACCACTATGAAGAAACCGATACTAAAATAAATACGAGTTAGGTAAATTGAAAACTTTGTAAATTCGTGAATTAATGCAAGTAAAGACATCGGAAGAGAATACTTTACGATGATATGCAATGGGCGTGGATGGAACATTTTACCTAATCTAACGGAATATTTTACCTAATTTAATGGAACATTTTACCTAATCTAACGGAACATTTAACCTCAATTTGATAAAACAGTTTTTATTTATTTGAAGAAAAATTATCAGAAAAATTAAGCATTTCTTTCTATGAGCACTAAAAAAACTTACAAATAAAATTTTTGGTTTTATACTTCTACTACTTCGAAACACAAAAAGTTATGTCAAATGATTATCTCCTTAGTTTCAAATTATTTCAATATATGATCGAAAGTTTTTAAATTTGTTTTTAAATATGTTATCTCTCTCGTAATGTTAATGTTTATAATAACAGCAGCTTGATTAGTTTCTCAAATAATGATGTACAACAGGCGATTATTTATTAATTGTGGTTTTAACTAAGAAAAAATATATTTTAAAATAAAAAGAACTCCTGTATACGACACCCCGCTTAGTAGACATATACTATTATATAGCAGAGGTGTAATGATTTTTATATAGGTTTAGGTACTATTTTGTCCAGTCAACTCAAATATTTTGCTAACTTCCCCGGGCTAAATATTGTTTACTTTGGTCCGCAATGCTACAAATTAATGCAAATACCACTAGCGCAGGAAAAAAACTCATCTCCGCTATGTTTTTCTTTGGAATCCTTAATATTCGCAATCTGAAGAGAATCCTTGTAACAGTGAGACACAAAGAAGTGACATCTAGTTTGGTCCATAAATAGTCTAGCAACACTTAACGATTTGGGATAAAATAATGAAATAATTTTTGTTTTTAGACTTAGGTCAATTTTGTTAGTAACAATTTTCCTTGACACTAGTTAGTATTGTAGTTGTACAACTTGGGTGACCAGAGAACTAAAACAGCCCACTGCGAACGCACTGCAGCAGGTTAACATTGTAAGCTTGCAATTCCAATACGCCAGCAGCGGACAGCTTAAACTATCATCAATCATCTCCAGTAAACTGTTGGGGCTTACCGCTTACGAATCACAGCGTAAAAACCGTCGGTATGTGCTCCTGAAAACATGCCCGATGGGTTACCAGCGCCTTAACAGCCTCCTCAACGCCGTGAAGGAATTGTTATATTGACCTCTCACAACGTTGTTGGCCCGCCGCGAATAGTAGACCAACAGACACGTGTAGAAGGACAGACAGTAGGCTTTCAAAAGCCTCTCTCGTGCAGCGTCCAAATTTGCCAGCCAACATATTGCAACGCACACACGCCATGCATTACCTCTACATGTCTAGGTTTTCACATTTAAAACTCAAGACCCTAGTGAGAAGAGCTCCATCCAGCGATGCATGTAGCACGTGTGAACTTTTCGTTTCCTAACTTTTAAACTATCGCGTTTCATTGTATAAATATGTATTTGCACGGGAATAATGCGATCACGCAATAGGTATTGCATACCTCTGAATTGCCTGACGTTCCGACCAGGTTGCACTGGCCGTGGTCACAAGCTGACTCAGCAGAGTCAGAGGTGCAGAGTAGTGATCGCGCGGTTGATAATGTCATATGGAGCGCATTAATATACCATCGTATGACCAATTAAATCTATCACATCGTGTTTAATTTAATATATGTATCTACTATTTCATTTGCAAATACGAGTTTATTGACACCGGCTCTATTACATGAGTATTTTCCATTATTATTATTTCGTGCGTGACAAGTTAGAATCACCAAATATACAGGAAAACTGAACATAACTGCTTATTTATATTTCATCGCATAATACGAGCTGTGCCCCGCGGTCTCATTCGCGTTGAAGGATTATATTTGTCGCTTTATGTACCAACAGATCACCAGATTGGTTGACATTTAAAAACTAATTATTGAAATCGAACTTGCAGAAAGGGAATATATTCAGCATTCTAATATTAGTTGAGACTGCAATAAACTAACTAGTGTCAAACACTCTTCCTACAGATATGAGAAATTAGCGATTGAAGAATACAGATTACTTTTTTGTTGTATTCCTATAACGATTTTCTCTGCTATTTAAGTGCATTATTATACATGTTCGTTTAAAAAACTACCGAAGGTTGGTGAAATAACCTTCCACATAATGAGCTGAACGACTGTTTCATTGAATGCATAGTACCGTTACCGGTGCGGCGAGATCTGGACGCTGCTGGTGGAACGCACAATGCGCCACTAACCAGTTCTGTCGTCTGCGCGCCACGCATATCTCCTCAGCGCCTCGTGCACCTGGCCCCTGTTCCAACAACAATCACGCTGTGCTCACATTCTAAGTCCAAAGATGCTTAATATAGTTACCGTCTAGATGCATATATTATGCAGTAGCCTAAACGATACTTATTGACTATGAAATGAGTAGACAAAAATAAATGCGTTCATTAGGAGGACTCGTTCTACGTAACCTTCGGTGACAGTACTGTCCGTCCTAAGTCTTTAGTTCGTCCTACTAACTGTGACATCCAAGATGTAAAGGACTCTTCGGGATGTTTTCCGAGGAGTTTACAGACTTGGATGTATTTCGCAAAGCTTATGATTATGACACGTTCTTTTGATTTAATAAGGTAGCAAATAAAAAAAATAAGTAATTAGTCTCCCGATTTAGAAAATGACGTAATTTGGTAAAATTGATTTTACTTGAAGTTAGTAGGAATTGATCGCGAAAATTAAATGCTACCTATTACTACTTAAGGCGTGAAAACTTCACACACAAGTAGGCCTGCCATCACTTAAATTGCCGACGCCGGACAAGCTCTTCAAAAATCCCGGACACATGTCTGTAATCGAGATTCTTTCCCGGACACCTTAAAAAAACGCCGCTTCCATTTTTTAAATTGAATTAAACAGCTTGTTCATCTAATAATTGTACGTTGCCCCTGGCACAGAGTGCACTATTTGAAAACCCCGCCCGGACGCTCCCCGGACACCCTCTAAACTAGGACAAATCCGGGGAAACCCAGACGGATGGCAGCCCTACACACAAGCAAACTAACATTCATTTTGCATTTATAATATTAATTAGTTAAGATTTATTTCTTAATTTGTTTATTAGGAAAAAAAGTTAAGAATTTACTTCTTTTTTTATTCACTTACCTTAATAGGTACTCAATTGTTTAGTTTTATTAAAAAACTACAAACAAATTATCAATGGTTTCCTAGTATAACTTAGTACACTTAGTTACAAATGTATATTAATAACCATAAAATAATAATTTAAAAATACCCCCAACTTAAAAATCCCTTAAACGATTACGAAAGAGCTGAAGATCTTCGAACGGCTGAACACATTTTTTTGAATTATATCTAAGAACACTTTCGATCAAGTCACATTTAGCGTCACTATCAAGCCTTCTTTATGCGTCGGGGTTAAAAATAGTGTTATCCACATATTACATAACTATAAAAGTATTAATTTGGAACTTATCGAACGATTAAACACAATACAATTTTCATTAAAGTGACAATGACTTAATAGATATTAGTATTCATATGTATATCCTAATTAGCCTGTAGTGGAGTATAAGTACTGTTCATTTTATTGTAAATGAAAATATGGCAATTATATTTATGTGATTTAAATAAAGTACCTAAATTTACTATCCGGTATCCGGCAGGATACTTGCTCATTTGCTGGTATCCGGCCGGATATGCCCGATAGGCCAAATACCGGATAGTGGCCGGATATCCGTTTCATCTCTAGCTTCCACACTTTACAGAACTTAAAGGATGATAAGATGAATAATAAGAAAGCAATTTTCTAATCAATCGGTCTAATTTATAAGCCTTCATTCTTCTACAAGATACACAAAGTTTACAGCAAACCAGTGTTTCTTAGGTCACAAATAGCTGTGACTGATTATTTCAATCTATTAAAGCATATAGAATTGACTGTAGACTAGGATACTGCGAGTGTCGATTGATAAATCGTGGGGCCTCTGCCGCCGTCTCCGTCGCTCGATTGGCTAACAATCGTCACGGTTGGGCTGCCATTCAGATTGATTCCTTGTTTTAAACGGATCTCGTGACTGGCGGGCCATTCCGCACGCTCTTGACCCTATATTGTCCCATAGATCCTACTCGCGTAAAATTACTACCGATACTGGGAAAATATAGTGTATTTAACATACTTTGAGGTTGTGGGTATGACTGTGACACAATTTAACACAATGTAATAATAAAAACTAAAAACGCAATATAACAGACACGTGAACATCACTCAAACGACGTCTTTGTTTGTCGTTTTCGTGTTCTTTCTTAACCGACTCTAAAAAGGATCAGTCAGGCAGTTCATAATATGGCTGAAGATTTTTTTAAGAATTTCGTTCCTTGTCCGATTTGAATGGGATTTTGATTTACATGACATTTAATATGAATCTTCAATTTGCTACCACCTGTACATGTGTAGTGCAAGCGAATAATTATACATATGTATGGTTTACGTAATACACATAATTGAATTCGAAAATTGTAATTATTCTTTTCTATCGGATAATGTATACCGACGGAGTGGGAAAATCTAATGTGTTTGAAATAACATATGGGTTCCTAGGCACAATGAAGGCGTTATGTACTTTAGAAAAAGATAATAGTAATGGTGAAACTTAACCATAAATTATACAAATTTAAATAAGGTGGTTGAGTTTGTGAATACCTTTATTCGCGATAATTTTGTTATTACGTAAGTTAGGTACAGTTCCGTCATAAATATAAACTGAAAACATAGTAAATAGCACCAGTCGTTATAGCACAAATATGAATAATGCCGTAGTCTAAACTAATGACACTTTTCTAACACCTGCCCAAAACTTATATAAAGAAGTAAGACTCCATTGAATCACTTGTACTTACCTGATGTCAAAACGTTCCAATGTTCCAGGAACTAAATTGTGTGTTACATTATAACTTCCAAATAGATACAACAATAAATCCACCTACAAAACGTATACCTGCCTACATATACGAGCATGAACGCCATTGATTTCACCATCCCCTCTCCTTTCATCGTCCGCCAATGTTGTTCTCCGTTAAATCAGCTGATCGCGGCCCGCCGCTGTGCGACTTCCTTGTAACTTTGTTGTGCCACTTTGGTATATTGCCGCTTGTTAACTCCTCCTATTCATCGTAGTTTTTTTTTAGGAAACAATGACTTTTCATTGAACGAATTTCATTTTGTTTAATTTCACTGTCGCAAGTAAAAAGGCCTTTGTCCTCAGAAAAAGGTACCATTTACCTGCTACTAACTTAAATTTAGCGAATGTACGAGAATAATGTTAAATGACAATAATAAATTGTTATCTATTTTTAAACAATAGAACTTAAGTGAAACTTTAAACCATCTTAATCTATTAACATTGAAAAAGATAATACACATGCACAAAGAAAAGAAAAAGTTGTAACCGTAAAAACAAAAAAAAGGTAAAAATGAATCAATAGAACGCTGTTTCAAAGTCACGTCAGATGGATTAGGAGTGGGGTAGGGCGTAGCGGAGGGTGCAAGGGGCGCGCGGCGACGGCGACTCTTGTACACTCGGGACAGTCTCGCGCAGGCCGCGTGCCACTTGACGTGTGTTGCGATGGTCGGTGGAGCCGACACGCTCTCAGCTGTTGTTTGTCGCGCACTCGCGCCCGGCTAGTGTTGTGTTTAGTTCGGCCCAAAGGAGCAAGCCCCGAAAGTGAGTGTCGCGAGGGCATGTGACGTGATGTTACGTTCTGCTACGACCGGCGGCATGGTTGGCCTGCCGCCGCCACCACACGCCAGGCTCTCGCTCTTCGATTCATGCCACCGGAAGATCAGACTTATCGGCGGTGGACCCGTTGCTTTCCTCGGCGGACTTGTCGCGTAAGTAACTCCATCCCTACTATATTGTGGAAAGCTTTCAACAGTGTTTTACGTAGAACAGGTATTAAGGAACACATATCAGGTAGAGGTTACAACATATGGTGTCACAACCGCACGAAGGTGCAATGTTACTTTAACGGTATCGGTATCTAGTCGCCACAGATGGTGCAAGATCTTGCTAAAGTGCTTGTAGTAGATTGGGAACGTTTTTATAGAGTAAGTGAGTATGTAAATGTTTTACTGTTTACTTAAGAACTGATTTGCAGTTAGGCCGAGTTGTTTTAACATCATCTCACATCACATCATACAAACGAATTAAACTCATCGAATTTAAGTGACTTTTTACTTAAATCCGATGAGTTTAATTCGTTTGTAATATTTCCTTTATATAAATAAATGAAACTATTGCTCATCTCATCACCAAACGGCATGTCCAGTCATTGCTGCTACTGGACCGAAGTCAAGGAAGAGATCTTTTAAAGATTTGGCTTTTGGCTCACAACCGGTACGACAACACAGCTTAAAGAAACGTTATATTTCCGGCTTGTACCGATGCAAACCAAAACCTCCCAAGTTCCCAACCGAGAGCAACTATATTATTTATTATTGACAATATTACGCGCGCGCTCCATCAATTATTATAATAGACAAGAGATGGTATTATCATGTTGAAGGCACTTTAATAAATCTAAAAGCTAATAAAACAAAATAGGTAAATGTACTACAAGCTACGAAGTATTCCTATAAATAAATATATTCCGATACTTACAGTTACGCACATTGACCCACCGATACAGTTATTTGGTAGGTCAATGGTCACGCACGATATTCTCATCCGATTCACCCCAATGATTAGATATAGGAATCTTTACCAGTGATGGTTTACGGTACCGAGACATGGCCTCTGACTTAATAAGGGCCGCATAAAAATCTCAAAGTTAAACGAGCTATAAAAAAGACTGTGTCTATGAATGAGATACGAATTATTTGAAAGCTCTTGGTAAAAATCCCCGAAATACACACCTGAGTAAAACCATATATCCATCATTTGTCCATTTTAAGGTTGTCTGGAAGAAATCGCAACTAGCGATAAGACCGCCGATTGCACCAGTAGTCAATGGTTTACATTTATGTTGTACCTTATTCTATGGTGTACAATAAAGAATATTGTATTGTATCCTTAATTAAATTAGTAAGTCGAAATGACAATGTCGGAAAACCTAAAATCGAATTTAAGACAGAGATCCGATTGATGCCCACGGACAGGAGAGAGAGAAAGCCGTGAGATTCTCGCCACTAGAGTGATGACATTCTTAAATGTCAGAAGCTTATGTTTAGCATTGGACGCCGAATATTATAGTGTAGTCAGCGTTGACACAAAATTGAGATTAAATCTTTGAAAGAAGGAAAACATTTAATATGGATATATGTATATTATAGCTGTTGCCCGTTCTAGGCCCTATCCTAGAAAAATATATCTGGAAAGTCAATATTACGATAGACTTGCACAATTGCGTAACTCATATAGCAGGTCAAACGAGCTTGTTTCTATGCTAAATTTAATAATTCTTTAAAAAAAAAACGACTTCAACAAAAAAAAACTATTCCATAAAAGACTTATATATGATTTTCTCATGGATGCCATTGTCAGAACTGGACCAAATTGAAATGGGACCACACGGGACCTACGTATGGCCATGTCCATTTCTACGTAGGTACATATAAAATTTAGATAATTCATCAGTTTATATAATTTTTTTTTATTGTCATTTGTCGTACCTTTGGCACTCTGTAATATTTTTTTTTTAAATATCAAATAATCAGTGTTTGTTCGTATTTTCGCTGCTGTTCTGTTCATCTGATAATATGAAATTTTGCATACACATTGCTAGGGTTACAGAGAAGGACATAGGGTAGGTACCATTCATGCAGAATAATAGCACTGTTCCCAAGAGATGGAGAATTTACTTTTACGCGAGCGAAGCCGCAGGCAAAGCTAGCCTTTTATAAAAATACTAGTTGGGCCCCGCAGTTTCACCCGCGTAAGTCCCGATGCCGTTTGAATATCGGGATACAAATTATCCTATGCGTTAATCCAGGTCTCCAGCTATTTACATACCAAGTTTTGTCGCAATCGGTTCAGTAGTTTTTGCGTCAAAGAGTAACAAACATCCATACATCCACACATCCTCACAAACTTTAACGTTTATAATATTAGTAGGATACTGTGAGTCGGTATAACAACAAAATGTTGTTTCTTTACATGTGTTAGTATTTTGAACACTTTTTTGTTTTCTTCAATTTATTTTCTTAATATTGATGCAAAGTAACATCACACATCAACACATTACTAAAAAGTATGGTTGGCAATCCTATTCATACCGTATACGTATAAATATGTATAGGCTAAGTGTATTTAAGATACATTGTAATTTTTCTAACCTCATTATACGGAAGGGGCTTCATACAATTAATACCGCACATCTATCCAGAGACAATCAAAAACATGTCGGCCATAATCCAGACATGACAATTGCTCTTTACTTTTGCGTCTTCCCCCATTGCAGGAATGAAGCCCACTAACACACAGGCTGCGAGTAAGTGCTGCTAATACGAGTACATTATACGCCTTATTATCTATTCAGCAACGGTCTTTGACCAACTGTTCAAACTGTCTGTTTAACCTTTTTTTAGGCACATAATTATTTGACCTATTTCACATAGATCTTAATTGTACAACTGATATTTTTCTCCTTTCAATGAACCGTCCATCTGTTATATTCCTGCTGTAAAAATTATGGGTCTTCATAAATAACGCGTAACGTTCAGTGTAACGACCTTTTTAGATATTTACATTTTAGGTGAACCGAATGCATGTTAGTCACCATATTGATACAAAAAAGTAACTTGAAATTGCGAAACTCAGCGTATAGTCCATACATACGTACGTTCTATTTCTGATTACATTACATCAACGAAAATCTATAAATTTCCCCTAGGTTTTCTGTCAATTGATAAACAGACGGCTACACCGCACAGCTGATGAATGTTCCTGTAATATTATATCAATGTAAATTGGACGATGATTGGTCCTGAATTTATACAAGACACTACAAACGTGAATTATTTGATTCTTATGAACTCAATGTTTTAATTATGTTTGCAGCTTTAATTTTCAATTAACTCAATACAAGTTGCTAATAACAGGGTTTTTTAAAGGTTTGGTTTGGAAATTTGCTACATTGGTTTTAGTGATTGTCAGAGTTGAGAGTTCATTGGTTATCAGTACGTTTTGCCATTTCACCAGAACAATGGTTTCAAATTTATTTCGAGAATCTTGGTTCAGTTCACCAAACTTCCATCATCCATTCCGAGACAGTTATCCGGAAAACCATCAATCGTTTTCGCACCACGCATATTTTAGTTGATAATACGCATCCACAAAGATGCCATATAGTGCACACAGACGAAGTTATTGCCGCTATGGGGCGTAGTGTTGAAGAAGAAGGATGATGCCGGCCAGAATATTACAGTCTATGGTGAGCGCTATAAAGCAATGATTGCCGAAAATTCTTGCAGAGTCTTGGTTAAAAAAAATGGTCCAACATGCACACTTCACGCGAAACCATCAATTTATTGCGGGAAATAGTCGTTGAGCGCATAATTTCGCGTAATGGATTTGTGAACTCCACGTGCGATATCACACTTATGGACTACTTTCTTTATAGATATGTGAAGGCACTAGTCTACGCCTATGAAGTGGTCGAAAATTGGATTTACCGATTGCGCTTCATTCAAGCTGGCTGTGGCGCCCATATGCCCAAAATTCTACTTAACCACTAATGGCATAAAGTTATCTCTTAAAAAACATTATTTTTAGTATTTTATTTCATTTTAAAAGCAAAACTATGAAAAACAACCTTTACAACGGTCAAGCGTAATGTCATATTTTGCTAAGCAGAGCCAATAAGCTGCATCAGTCTATGTTTAACAATTATTAGCAGGAACAATGCGTTGTTTGCTTCTGACTTCCCGATGTGTGGAAGTGTCCTCCTTATAGGACCGATTACTACACTGATATAAGTTAAGTTTTCGTAGTGGATTATTTGATTGCAACTAGCTGAGAAATTATTCATGGTCCCTGTTGTCAGGCACTTCCTTTACTGTTAAACTGGTCTCTAGACAGATTTTACAGTCAATTAAGCATTGATTGAAACAAGTAAAACAAACACTATATTTCCATAAATTAACACAAATGAGTGCAGTCATCGACAAACAACTTGGGCTTAAATTTATTGGACAACAAGTGATTACAATGAGTTTGGAGACTCGTCGCTCAGTTTCACTCTTCCTATTATAATAAAGTGTAATACTTGCGATCACTTTGTCCGACATCGACACATGAGACCGGCACTAATTAGCGAGGTTTGCCAACAGTTTCGACAGACAGCACACGTCTCAAGTGCCTTTGTAATTGGTCTGCATAACCCATGACTTTTGCTTGTTAAAAGCTGCGTCACGTTTCGTATACGTGTAATGATAGTTGATAAGTAGGGTACTCGCAGCGTGACTATGCGCCACCAGACGTTCAGTATCGATCACCGCGACACGTGCACCACCCACCATACAGCCGCACCACGCCTCTTCACCACAACACAATGCATCACATGTACCGAATAGTCAACTTTACCACTGTGCTAACCGCTAGAACACCGCAATGCAGGGAAACCCTCAAATAAGCTGAATAAAATTTTGTTACTTCTTTGAATCGCTCAATATGCATACCTACAACGAATAGCACGAATATTTCTTATAACAACATTTAATACATTTAAAAAAATAGTAAGTATTAATATCTTGATCTAAGCATATTAACCAGCCACCTAGTGTTATCGACATTTTTTCTCTTATAGTACTAGAGATAACAATAAACCGATAATGTAATACTGTTGGTGACAATGCATTTCTGCATGCAGAATATATTTATTCTCATAGCCCCTTGCTCTAAACAACAGGTAAGGCTATCGGACTCATCATCGAGAAAGTTTGCGTGCGAATCTTAAGATGTAGTGTTATAACGTGATGCCGGCACAGGCAGTTAGTTTATAGGTTAGGCTGGAGCTAACTAGGTGGCTATTATTGGCGACCTACATTACTCATTTACATTTCTGCTTCCTAAAACAAATCTCAAACATTTAAGTTAATGTCTGTGTAAAATTTGTATGGGAAAACTATCCACTAGCGGAGCCTCAAAAGAACACTGTCAACAGAGAATATGGATGAAATGCATCAACCGTCAGTATATGCGGGACAAGTGTCCATAGTACTTTGTGTCAGAGTAACGGCAGTTTGACATTCGATACTGTTCTAACTAAACTAAAGTACACCTACTTACTCAGCGGAAACATCGTAGAGCGGATAGATGCCGTGACACTTGTCCTCTCTCATTAGAGCGCACATATACGCATACGTTCACCGAGTAAGAAATCCTTTCAGACTGTCGTTTATCTCATTACCTTACACTTCCCGTCATTAGATGCGCCTACTTTATCTCTTAATATGCTTTGGTTTAACAGTACGCTACCTACACGTAGATGGTAAGGCGAGGTACATAACTATAAATGCGTTTACAATTCCTAATGTTCCTACACTTTTTAGCGAAGTGTCTTCTTTGGTTCGTTCACTGTACTTAACAGTTCAAACATAATGAACGAATTGTCGTTCTCATCTGTTGACCTTCTGTTATAATGGCTTAATTTAATCTTAGCAACAACGTCGTATGGCGGCCACCAGTATTAGGTACTTAATAACATTAATTACCATAATGATCTTGGAGTCAAGGTGAATAATATTCGACCAGTACTTTAAGCAACAAAGCGCCCATAAAGATAAAAGGGGTTTTAAAGCTTTTGCACATGATAGGGACGTCACTTTACCTGCTCAGAAGCGACGACGATAACATTCAAAATAAATACAAACGAGTACAAGCAGATATCGAGTTTGCGTGTAGACCAGACCCGACTAGAAAGCAGTGTTCAATGACGACGCCTAAAGAATACATATTAATGTATTTAGCACCATTAACCTCCTGACACACCATCCGCATGTATTAAAATCCATAACTTTTGCAACCTGTTTTAGTTCAGTTTGTGTATATAATGAACCTAACATGGCATTATTGAGATAAATAACTGTTAAATTATATTCCTAAATATCTCAATCTGAATAGGGAAGGTGTTTGTGACATTTGTATTTCAATTTTATTTGTTCTACGACAAGTGAATGGCCGACTCTCCAAATAGATTGTTTTTAAATTCGAACACCTTGTTATTGACATAGGAGTTATGATTTGCGAAATTATGGTCGATTTGCACATTTTGTATCCATCCGCTAATTGATTCCCCTAACCACAGCATGGCCGAGCTTCTTCAACCAAGTGATAATATCATCTAAACGGAACTAATTTTCGGCGGATTGCTGTTTGTGTTGTCCATTTAGGTACGGCTTCAGTGAGGTAGATGTGATTATATTATTATTCATTATCTCTGCGTCCAACTTGACTATAGATCAAATTAACTAATCTCATGTCAAAATCATCTGCATTTTGTAATATATTCATAAATTTCTTGCGCAATCTGTAATAGCGATAAACGATGCCTTAAACCCGATATTTTTCTATTACATTATAGCTCCAACATACAATCTACATATGCCTTCAACACGCACTGATTTATCCTCATTAGTATATTGTGAGATACAGAAAACAGAACAGTACTGATTTTCATCATTTTAATTAAATGCCATTACCCTTACTTCATACATGCACTAAGCGAGTGGAACACTAAATACACGTATGTGTGAAGTTGTTAACATAAAAGTGTCACCAGATGAGATAGTGCGCTATTGTGTGGTGTGCAGCGAGTGCATGAGCGGCGACACGGAGAGCTGCGGTACAGTTGTAACGGGATCAACGCCGCCCGGCCCCGATTCGCGGCGTGCGCCTTTCGTACCGCCGCATAACCGCAGCGTTGAATATCCCTCACTACTGTACTGTACTTGAACGTTGCCGACCCGCCTTTGTCTCGCACACCAACTGTGTTTTATTCCCACAGAACAACATAGTGTAAAAATGAAAGGTCAAACAGACAATGGATCCCCAGTGGCCGACGAAACAGTTTATACTTATACTTCGTGACCTTTCGTGTATATTTTAGTTTTGACGATGTTTCAAACATGTAGCCAATTTTTTATTCTTTACGAGTTTTTTACCGTTGCGACTACCATAGTCAGGACTCGCGAAAAAGCAAATTTCGAGTGGTTGAAAACTTGTTTGTATGAGCAGATAAAACAATGTCCTGCTGTTTACAAAACTGTTGTGTAACGCGAGATCTTGAAATCTGTTCCGAGTATTAGTGAACAATCCTTACGTACGTTAGGGGTAGTTATTATTATTGTTTAAGTGCTTAGTGCCACCTCGACCATTTCTGGTCTTTTGTAGCGTAGGGGTAGTTACTGTTTTCTCTAAATGCTGCATTTCGTCTCTATCCTCTTCTATTGTCAACACAGTGGGTGCTACCTCTAATCAAACGCCACTATCTTTCTGCTGTTAGCATAGCTGTTAGAATGTTTACAGCAATTTAAGTTTTAGCAATATTTAAGCGTCGGATAACATTAATGATTAGCTGGTGTGTCGTATTGGAGCTGGACTGTGCGCGTGCAGTGTGCTGGAACGGTCGCACAAGACGCGCACGCCGCCGCTTTAGCGAGAGCGCATACCTGGCCACCAGTCGACCGCCTTGTCAGCAGACTCCATTTCGAGATGTACGGACTGTTATATTTTATAATATTTAAGATATATGCGACGTTACCAATATTTACTTTATTTTACATTTTTGCAGAATCTACTATACCCTGTAAAATGTAATTAGTAATTACAGACTCGCTCACGTAAAGTTTTGTAAAATGCAGTCCACTGGGTTTCCATGGTTACCGTAGCTCATGGAAAGATAACAACAGGGAGAAATGTCTCTATGCTTAGTTTGTACGGGAACCGGTGAGGCCAAATATATTAACAAACACAAAAATAATAACGTGATTGATCATTGAACACGCTTCAGATATCGTGATACAGCGAGTTGGCTACTCGCTCAAGAGCAATCACGACGAGTAAATAATTGTGAGGCGAGCAGGCGAGCGGTCGCTACGTGGCACTTATTCTTCCTTGATTTATTGTCTGCTGTGCTCTTGCGCACCAGATTGAATAAATTCTTCGCTTCATTGCAATATTTATCTATAAATATGCCCCATTTCGACATAGACTATGATATAATAAAATAGTCTACTTGACAGAAGTGTGGAATTGGAAATGTGGTGTGAAATTGTTTTAGCTACCAATTGGATTGCTTGATGGAGGAAAATTGTTCACTATTCTAAGTTGAGCGATGACATTGTCATTTTTACTTTCGAAAAAAATAAGGGTTGGCAATTTGCTATTGAATCCCCGGTCTCTCCATTTCACCGCTAGGCTGACCACTGAATGTCAAAGTCATAAAATAAAATTAATAATGGCTCGATTTTGCTCAATTAAATCACATTGGTGTATGGTCCAAGTCTTATGATGGTCGTAACCACTATTGACGGGCTGTGATCGCATACCCAGTCGCCTGTCATTTGTCTTCTTATTTTCTTGCTACTCGTATTTTTAATTATAGATTTATTTATTACAACACGTTACTAATACGTTGACCATCGTTTAAAACTATAATAATAACCAGGAAAATCTTTTGTCACCTCAGCAATAATGAAATAGACCGATTGTGTGGATACACGCGAGGTGATGCCATCGTAATTATAATTATTAAGATTTACATAAAATTGACAATTTATCTTGACTATGTAAGGATTTCATTGTGAGGGATATTTCTAATTTGAAAGTGGCACTAGTTGTACAAGTAAATGGAATAGTTCCATTCGAGGCATTACCCGCGCGTGAAGGCTTAGACTTATATGAATGTTGGTGCGCATGCGTGTCGTTGCACAATTTCATATACTTTAATAAATAGTCGGCTTGCGGTGGAGGCTCACCGCGCCTGCGCGGGCGCGCTGTTACGAATGTTCGCGCTCTACATACGATATAATATGAGCGCTTCCTGCCTCTCGATTCACTCCGTCTTATACATTTTTTAATGGTGCAACATTTGTTTCCTCAAATGTTACACAATATAAATAAATGACAAAAGCGATAAAGGTTGATTTGCTATATAATATGTAGTGCCGTCGCTGCTACGCATTTTAGATACACTAGTAAATCTTTTAAATTCTGCGATTTCATTTCTTCGATTATAAGTCATAAGTTGCGTCAAACTCAAGACTTTTAATATTTGTATTGCTATTTTTTAAACAAGATGATATACATTATTATCTCGAAGGTACTTTTACATACAATATATTATACTTTTTATGATCTACGACTCGACTTGTTATTTTTTAAATATTGAAGCGATGACGTTTTGTTTTCAATACATGCATCGATATTTCAATGAATCGAAATCATTATTGAAATATTTTGATAATATGTACTTGTGAATCGATGCCATTGTAAAGAAAGTCTGTTACACAAGTTATACTAAACTGCATTTTATCCAATTGGACAACGACACAGTATTCTTGTTTCGTTTATTAGTAAAGTGTGATTGTATAAAGAGGTGACTTTAAAGACAAATGAGATTTGTTTTAAAAACTGTACACTTACCTTTAAGATCACTACTTGTTTGTTAAGGGTTAAAGAATCAGACGGAAGATTCTTCGATTAAACACGATTACGGCTGGAGTAAGGAGCTTCGACAACGATACTTGCTGTTGAATCGCAACAGTAAGATTGCTGTAACTACGGTTTAATATAGGTGGAGGTGCATTTCCCAGTTTCGAAGTCTGCAAGAATGCTGACTCTATTATATTTCATAGGCGGTTTTGGAACGAAGTTCCTTATGGAGCGTTGCGAAAGGGGGCTAGACGGAAAAAATTAAGACCAAAAGTTGTAACGACACTTTTTGCTATAAATAAATGTAAAAGAAATAAAAAAAAATTTACAATTCCTTCACTAATTAATCGAAAGGAACTTCGTTCTGACGTGACATCTCTCATTTTTGTTTTTGCGTTCACTCCCTTTTTATAAAAAAATTAAAAATAAGAGGACCTGACCTGAACCCATCGAGATATTGTGTACTAGAGAAGCCACTCAGAACAAAATACTTATACCGACGTTTACGCGTGTTGCCCAACGAACTGCTACAAAGATTTGTTTTCACTGCGGTGCAGGGACCGCAGTTTGCGTTACAACTTTTTCGCGGTGTCCTCTCTATACGTTAGTAATAATAACTCAGTACCTGAACCTCCCTAATTGTGTGCAAACCGTGTAAGTTGAGTCAGATTAATACCTATTTTGGCTTCAGTTAAATGAATCATCAGAGAATATCCAAAATCCGTAATACAGACAAGCTTAACTGGTTGGTTTTGTAACATTGGATTGGAAGTCACCCGTAACGGGTGATCGGTTACGCTCCGAAAAGATTTTATATTTTCTCGAGACCAGCTGCCATCCTCTATGACTAAATGCCTTCCGAATCGAATTACCGATAACTTTTCTAAATAGATAGAACTCGGTGCGTAAAACTTTGCAGCCTTTCAAAATTTCTCCTTTTACCAATTTGCATTGCATTGTAGGCTACAGCGACTGTAGCTAAGAAGATTTTTCATTAGGCCTATAAAACGCATACAGTTGCCGGACCGACTTCCCAAGTAGTTCTTTGCTAACTTATACATATAAGAATTTGCTCCCCTGAACTATCTTAGACACAATTAAACTGGATAGTATTAAAGAGGCAGTCGCAAACATTCCGACTAGTTTTTACTTAGAATCGCAAAAGGCTGTACTATGAACCTGCCTATTTTCGAGTTCCTTTTCCTTTTCTTTTTAGAGTTCCGTAGCGCCGTTGACGCATAAGCGTAACCCTTGGAAAGGATTATGTTAACCCGCCGGACTGATATCCTGCCGAACTTTCCCATCAAGATACCCTGAGCTAAGTGAAATGTTTAAATTCTCCAATCCCGGGCCAGGTTAATGAACGAATGTGTTTGTTACGCTCTGAAAGTCATAGACGTATAATATGTTTTGGCAGTTAAAAGTCGTATGGGTAGTCATCATTTTTTTTTATCTGTTACCGATCAGAGCAATTGATCGCGTTAACAATTTTGAATTTATTTCATCCGTCTAGTAAATAATATCTTCTGTAGAAAATCAGCGTCGTGACTGGTTGACCCGAGCGTGCGACCGCAGCGTGGCAGCGCGGTTCGAGTGTACACAAGGGGGGTGAGGCAGGATGAGCGGGCGGGTTCCAACAAGTGAAAGTACGCCGGAGAACAATCACAATAACAACGGTAACGATTCAGCGTGCACTGGAGCCAAACATTGACAGTATGACAACACACAACAAATATTTACCTAATATTGCAACACTGATCATGTTCACTTAATGACCTATCTGAAATACTTACAATTAATCGTACAAGAATAATCGTATGCCTGTGTGTGTGTAAGTGTGCGCTTAAACTGAGGGTTCTTTGTTCACAATTCAAACAATAAGTATCAAACTTAAGTAGCGGCCGTGTATACGCGTACTTTTCTATGTATGGTTAGGGCTGCCATCCGTCCGGGTTTCCCCGGATTTGTCCTAGTCCGGGCGGGGTTTTCAAAAAGTGTCCGGGTAAAACCCGGACACTGGGCCATGGGAAAAATTTAAATGGAATCGGCGTTTTTTTAAGGTGTCTGGGAAAAAATCTCGATTTCACCCATGTTTCCGGACTTTTTTAAGTTTTTGTCCGTCGTCGGCAATTTAAGTGATGGCAGGCTTATGTATGGTCAAAGATGTATAAGTGTTTATCAGAATCAGAACATAGTATACGCTATATATTAGAAACTACTACATCCTTGTTATATGATACATACCTCGAAACCCATTTCTTATTCTGGCCATGTTACATGTAGCTGACGGTATAAAATTGTTAATTTAACGACAATGTAAGATACACTCGTTAGACATGACGTAGCAACAAGGATAGAAGTATTGAGTGTAAGTGCTATTGACACAGTTGTGGTACACGCGACTGGTCTCTGGCCACACAATGTGGTGTTACGCTGGAAAGCCGCGCTGTGGTGTGTCACCATTGTGTCGTGCCGGCCTGCGTTGGTACCTGCACTTGACACACTATTACACTTTGTACACAGTACCAAACTTACATTGGAATTTGTGAAGATAGTGCACTGTAATCTTACCACCGGCTCGTGAGCTACTTCAACGGGCTCCGTGCTGTATAAGCAGTTATATTGACAATGATCACTGCACCTAGAGAAGCAAACGTTTACATACTGTATATCGACAAAGAGCTATTATAGCGTCAGATAGAAGAAGATTTGCTAGTCTCATTAGATGTATAATGTGATGATGAACGCCTTTCTTTTTTGTAAATAAGTGAACAATTAAAGAAGGTAACGATTATAGCCGTTAAAAAATGGGGCAAACTTGAGATGGATTGTTAAGTACGCCACTTTTGATCTTTCTTGTATGCGACCAGAGTAAACAATAGTTTTTAAACTTATTACTATTTTTACATGCAAAAACAGAGATCGCTAAACCCCAAGCCAACAGTTTTTTTAACAATTTGATTAAAAATTAATTGATTACACAAATGATGGCTTGCCTGCAGTATATGCACATATACTTCTAAAACAAAGTATACTATCTATTTCTATTCACGACAAACATAAATAGAAATAGATAGTATACTTTGTTTGGTCGAACATAGAAACAGTCCTACTTATATATATCACAATGTTATATTTCTACTTAAATATGTATAAAATTATAAATGTTCTCACATAAGGTCGATAAATGAATGAATAAAATATTCCAATTAATAAATTCTAAGTTAATCGAGGCCACCAAGGACATGTGAATGCAGCAACTGTGTCGATTGCCAAAACTTGGCACATGACTTTTTAATATGTAACTTAACCGTAAAGAAGCACGTAAAATATGAATGTAACGGATTCTTACTGTTCCATTTTTACCCACAGCTATATTATGAATAATTCAGCACAATATAATGTTAATACAACTACCTAGTTATAATTAACAGTAAAAAGAATGTGGGGAATGGCCTTAGCATGCATTGCAGGGTTGACTAAACTATGCTAAAATGGTATTTCTCAGAAAAGTTATAAAACATTACAGTACATTGCAAACAATTCGTGAGTATTTCATGATAAGAAAGAAATTTATAAAGTGAGTGCTTCCATGCTTTCTCTGAACAGTGTATTAAGGGCTTAATTTAAAGTACCTACTGTCGTTTTGAACGCATTGGGAGCCGTAACCAATGTTAGAGTTATTAATGACTGACTGACAAATAAAAATAATATAAATTCAGAACTATTTGTTTTGCACATTTTTGCACCTCAGTTGTAATGTAATTATAAAATTAGTAATACCTACAAGTGTAGGTAAACCTTACACAAATCTTAATCTAGAATATCAGTTGGAAGATTTATGTATTTGTCATCCTTCAAGGATTTTACGTTAAACATGTGTTGTGTACTATGTGAAAATATCTTGACCGTGAATTATTGAACAGGAAATAACGTTCAGGTAAGTAGGTTTTTATGATGACATAAAGCTTTTATTGTTATACACATATAGCCCAGCCGGGCCGATATATTGAATTCTGCGAATTGAGACAAAGCGCAGATGTCGACGTGTTTACCATTTAGATACAAAACTATTGTTGTGTTAGTTAGTATAGAATATAATGTTTATACATAAATATAAAAGTAAGTAAGTATAAAGGCTAAGGCTTCTCGATTTGTCAGCGTAGCCTGAGTGGTTTTTAAAACGGTTGTTCGTCAAAAGAACATCTACAATATGGTAAATAGGAAGTATTTTATAGCTGTTTTTCTGTACATGTACATGGTCATGGAGAATAGGGACAGATTTGTTCCAACTTGTAACGTGCATCTTTTGATACAAGAATTTGGAGAAAATTGTTAACGCTCTTGCACTTGAGGTATTTTTAAACCTCTATTATTGTGTTACTTACAATGATACTCTTCCAAACATATTTTGTAGGGTATAACCGTGTAAACAATTAATGTTTTTTCCTACGTAAACTGCACATAAAGACACCATTATAAAAGACGAATCTACACTTCATTACTTCATGTTTAGAGGATTGTATGTCAATAAGTTGTCCATCCCATAGTAACAAACAAGTAGTGTACAACGCCTATATTATTATCCAGTTATAAACAATTCAATAGGAAATAACAATCAAGAGGAAAATTTGAAATGTATTGCCACCTGCGATTGTTAATTATATTGAAATAATAATAGCACTTCTTATGTGCCTATTTGTCTCTCGAAGATATACTTAGATGTGGCAATAATAAATAAAATATTCAACTACCTATGAACTTAATAAACAACCAAAGAATATCCGTCGGGGTCTGCCATCTCTTTTTAACTAAAATGAAGATATCCTGTGTTACATTATGTCGGCATACAACATCTTCGATAATTATATTCACGTTACTATAAAACTGCAAAACTTTGTTCATTTAATGGCAGCCCCAGCGGATATTCTTTGGTTGTTTATTAAGTTCATAGGTAGTTGAATATGTTATTTATTATTGCCACATCTAAGTATATCTTCGAGAAACAAATAGGCATGTAAGGCAGTGCTATGAAAACTGATACTCCATTCTTTATATGACCGACTTCGCGAGAGATCAACTCTATTATAAAAAGGTTTTACGTTTATTATCTTTCGTTACATAATCTGGTTAAGTTAGGGGTTTTTAAAGTATTTTATCCTTTTTCGATAACGTTTTAATCGTCGTGGGTTTAAAAAAAAAATTGCTTTTTATCGTACGTGACCTTACAGATTCGAAACAACGCTGTGATTACACAAAAGCATTAATCCTAGTACTTTCAATTGTTTTAAGATTCCGAATTAAAGAAATTCGAATATTGAACAGTTCAAAATTCAAAATTGGCGGTAAATATGTAAACGACAGAATTTAAAAGACATGCCTGGCTGGTATAAAAAATACATTGTCTTTATGATACTTATCAAGAACGCTTCCTGATACTACGCTTTACTGAAGAAAATGCTACTAAGTAAGTAAGTATATAAAACTTGCTCAGGTGATGCTAGTCTGAGGCACCTATTGATCCGGAGCCCGGAGTTCCATTTATGAAATGGCTTAGAATAGCTCCTGGCTTGCAGTCGTCTCCTGGAGTGGCGATTATATTCCTCGTTATATGCGAGAGGGCCGTTGAGACTTAAAAAGCCCATACAGGCAGCCTCGGTAGATAGATTGCCTAGTCTAGACTGAAATTGATTGGTACAGTCGGAAAGATATATTAATTTTAACTCTTTGTTAAGATAGCCTATACTATTACCAGTAAAAATAATATGACCAATGGGAAGGTTATCGTTTAAAGTCATGCGGTCTGCGCCTATGCCTTAGGTCACTCGTGTAGGGTCACTGCGTTCAACGAATGCAGCTTTCGAGTTCATTGATCAACGATCTGGGACCGTTGCAGAAATATAAAAAAGTTGCTTGTGCTCGCGGTGATTTTGTCAATCAATTTAGGTAACCCTCGTAAACAGTGTTTTTTTTTTCTGGATTAAAGGTACTCTGTGTCTTTTTCTCTACCCCTCATAATGTATTCCAATGTGTATGAAAAATTTCATGATGATCGCGGTGGAGTAGTTGAGGCATGATAGCGTGATAAACAAACAAACAAATTCACATTCTCATTTATGATATTTGTTAGGATAAACCTATCTTTATTTTGTTTTAATGTTTTTATAAGATGGTAACGTATCGTATTGTTTTTATTTTGTGTCAATGTTATTAGTGCGATAGTGCGTGGTGTGATAATAAATCGGCACGTCACGACGCGACCTTCACGGCCGATCGCGCGATGTGACGCGCTTGTTGGACAACATCGGATGATCGGCTGCCGCTTAAGTGGGTGTATATGTATGTGTAATACATACTTACTCGTGTGGGTGAAGTGCACAATGTTTATACTCAACCAGTTCCTTAGACGAGGCAGTTTTTACTTAAGCGTTATATAAATTCAATCATAATAGGTACCACAACTTGCCCAAGTACATAAACAATCAACATAATGAATGTACACACACTTCCTCATTGGATTATTCATTGTAATAAATGGTCTGATACACAATCTGAATGTTATTTTTATGTATTAATTAACATATTCTTTAAGTTGTGGTTCTTTCACTTCCATGCTTGTGGCGTATTCACTATACAGTTTGAAATGTATCATAAAGTGTATTATTATATTAATTTAAAAATGATTGTAAATCTTCTTCCTTGGAAATCAGTTTGAAACATAAATATTATCAACGTTTCGCCATCCTTCAACGCGACAAAACTTTCATCCCCATCACCTGGATTCCACCACTGTGCGGTTCTCTAGAAATTTTTCGCCTCGCACAGCCAACTTTTGGAACAAATTGTCCTTATTTCCGGACCGAAACGACCTTCAAACCTTCAAGAAAAGAGCGTACTCCCATCTCAAAGGTCGGCAAGTGTGACTCTTAAGTTGCAGGTGTCCATGGGCGACGGTAGCCACTTACTATGAGGTGACCCGTCTGCTCGTTTACCCCTATAATATAAAAAAAAGATTCTCGTATGTTTCCAAACTTGTACTTTCACCAGTCTCATACATTTACTATGTCATGTATGACTTTGTTATGGTTTTATTTATCGAAATTATCAATAGTTATGATTAAGTATCACGTGCACGTGCTACTTAATAGGAATAGGTATCCTTTTCCACTGTAGGTCGTCACCGTTAAAGTTTGAACTCTATATACAAGTATATACAAAAAAGTACCTACCTTGACTTTAAAAAAGAAAAATCTAAAATGTTTGTTTTGGGTAACCGTTGGTTTATTATCATAATGTACCATTTTTCGCGATTCCTAAAGTATACAGTGTTAGGAGAAACAATAATGAGCGTCCCAAATCAATCTATGCAGATATTATTTTTAAATATTTTTGTCATTTTGTGCTTCATGCTACAGATATTCTACATTACTTTGTCAAATTTAGCTTTTGAACCCTGTATGTTATGCTGATCGCACACGAGAACGATACCCACTGAATATAGGTAGCCATTGAAATTCAGAATATTTTACATTTCTGCATTCTAGTTAAATATGTAGCAAACATCCTGTTTTTGTCTACATTCGCAATTCAGTATAATATTCACTTCTCACCACGAACAGCTCCGATATGGTCCATTTATGTAAACCTGGCTATAAAGTAATGTTTTGGTGTGCCGCCGGAAATAAAAGAAAAAGAAAATATCTTTTGAAATAGACCCTCATCGCACTCGCGGCAAGCGGTGCTGCTTTCGGCTGATATTCTACCGAAGCCATGTTTGCCGCTCGTTTTAGCGCCTGTATAATATTACTAGCAGTTCCCGCGCGGCTTTGCTCGCGTGTACATATTTTGCGTGGAACCCTAATTCTTTTTCCACAATAAAAGTAGCCTAAGTTACTCCTTATAAAACCAGCTATCTGCCAGTGAAAGTCCTTGTGGAAATCGGTCCACCCGTTCCGGAGATTAGCCGAAACAAACAAACAAACAAACAGACAGACAGACAAAAAATTTAAAAACAGATTTTAGGCATAGGTATCGTGCAAATAACTGAATAAGCTTATAAAAAAAACATTATTTTGATATTACAAACAGACACTTCAATTTTATTTATTTGTATTGATGTATTGATGATGATGTATTGATTATTTGTAGTAGCTAAAGCAGTGATTAAATAATGTTGACGTAGCTGGCTGTTCGCCGTTACTGGGTTCTGCCTTAGCGGTAAACATGATGTCATATAGGAAGATGTAAAAAAAGACCAATGGACTTATAACTTACTTCGCTCGCATAAAAGTTATTTATCTATTTTCGAGAACAGCACTTTCTTCTGGACGAAATGAACCTGAATTTGAATGAGTCTAGACCTTTTTGTACCCCTGATAATCGGATCGGATCAGTAGGTAAGGGCTGAAAGCGTAACAATAAAAATAAATGTTATGGAAAACTATGATAACTAGCTGATGCCCGCGACTTCGTTCGCTTGAAAATTTTGGTGAAATCTATCCCACGGGAATCGTACATTTTTTCAGGATAAAAAGTAGCCTATGTGCTATTCCAGACTATAATCTATGTCTGTGATAAATTTCATCCAGATCCGTTTCGCCGTTCTTCCGTGAAAGAGAAACAAACATCCACTCATCCATCCATTCATCCATCCATCCATCCATCCATCCATCCATCCATCCATCCATCCATCCATCCATTCATCCATTTATACGTCCATCCATCCATCCATCGGTCCTTCAAACATACCTACTCACACGAACTTTCACCTTTATAATATTAGTAAAATTCGTATTTAATCACCGAAAACTTCATTTAATGAAAATTAACTTGATAGGTTATTTTGAATTACTTTTCCTTTTGTTGAATATATTTAGTAGAAATCAGTCATTGTAATCAGATCAGTTTGTTAAGCAACTATGTAGGTTGGCAAACGAGCACACGGCCCACCTCTTTTTTATTACCTTTACAGCAAGGCACAACCAGTATGGTTAACGAAGTTTTAAGTAAGCTCCAAGTCATATAATATTATAACTTGCGTGGTTTAAGTGAAGTTACATTTAATTATCGGTTAGGGGTTGGTGTGACTGTGATGTGGGTTGTGGTAAAATCGTGGGAATGTAAATACGAAATATATTTTTTCCTTTTGAAGCGAAGTCTGATTTGAGTAATCATTGGGAATATATTAATCTTTCATCGTATAATTACTGAAGACTTGTCTGACTCAGGAGTCAATGATTTTATAAAATGGACTTAACATGACAGGGGCTTACGTTATTTATCCACATGTAAGGTTTTGGTTGAGTTATTGGACGGGGTGGGCAAAGATCTACCGGCTAATATTCAGTTAAGCACCGGGGGACACAAACGGGCTTCCAAAACCGCTTCGCCACTAACTGGCTTTTATGTTGTTGTGTCAATCCATCCTACAATATCACCATGTTTTTGCTAATTGGTATGTGATTACTATTGTAAACAGTGGGTTACGTTACCACATTCAGAAATAATATGATTTCACGGTTCTGTCATAACGAACAAAAAGCCTTGTGATTAAAAATAAAGTTTGTCAATCACTTACATCATTCTTTGGTGCTTTTGGTAAAATCACAAGAAATGATTATTAATATGCTTAGAGAAGCAAGCAGTACTATTAAAAAAGCACAACCAAAACAGAAAATGGCAGTTAAACTAACACTATAGTAGTGCCTTCAACACCGTTAATTTTGGACAATTTGCTTGGGACAATGTGCTCTCTTAACGTATCTCCAACGGCGATTGACTGGTTTCGTAACTGCCTATTTAGTCGACGACAGCGCATCCGCATTGAAGACACATTCAATGCATGGTGCACTACATCTGCTGGCGTACCACACGGTGGCGTCTTCTCTCTCTCTTTTGCTCTTCGCAGTTTTTATTAACTCAATCTCTAATAAACTTTCTTCTTTTTATCACCTTTATGCAGACGATTTGCAGATTTATACACAAGCCTATCCAGAAGGATTATCAAATGCTGGTACAAATAGGTACTGTAAAAACATAAACTTACAAAGAACACTATATTTCTTCGTAAATGGCGACATACTAGGTACTATTATGTATCTAGATAGGTATTAATTATGTATTGTATATGTATGTGTATACGTATATGTACGTATGTATATGTGTATATAATTATGGTATTTATGAACCTATGTCTATATTTACCTACCATCTTAATATTTATTTGCAAAATTTATGCTAAGTATCTCCAAATAGCACTTTTAGTATATTGTTACTTTCTTTTCTTCGTATATTGTATACTGCAGCCCCTCTTTTCACCTGTTTTCTCTATCCATTCAATGGTTGCCTGGAAGAAATCGGAAATTGCAATAAAGTCGCCGTCGTACATAACATTTTAGGTAGTAAGTAGATAAAAGTAAAATATTGTGACCTATCGCATTGTGGTACAATAAAGAGTATTATCTATCTATCTACGTAATTCATATTTCGTGATCGCGTTAATTCCCGTGTAAATACATAATTACAATTTTTAAAGAATTTTATGAAATAATTAACTGACTTTTAGCCAAACAATTCTACTTTCTTAGTGGTGTTTTGGTTGTCTGTTGTTGTTTAAAGGTGGTGATGGTGACGATGATGATCATGGCAATGAATTTTACAATTTGTTTTAACTTCGGCAGTTTCGTGTATTGATAAAATAACCACGGTTAAAGGCTACAACAGTGTTTCAAGTGTTTATATCCACCATAAAAAAAGCTCGGTTTAATTTTCAGTGTCAATATACACAGATTTATAGCTATTTAATTCGATTTCAATTAATTATTTTATAGTGTATATAGTATTATAGGTGCAACACTTTAATCGTTATTTTATGACTTGGCTTCGCTCTCATGATTTCTAGCACTCAACTGTTAGCAGTTCCAGCGAAGTGACGTGTAGAATCACGTGACACTGTCCTCGACGGGTGTGCCTCGCCTCGTATATGCATATTCACTTTACGCTCTAATTCATACGCGAAATATTCCATTGCTTACTATTTATATCCAACGAACAGTTTAGTTAATATGGACATCGACGAGGGAGCCTGCTCCTTGAAGTATATTTAAAACGCAGACCGCTATCGTTCTACCTGTTAATTTATTTTTATCTATGTAGAAATAAATTTTACATTTGATATGAGTGTACACATGCCCCTTTTGCGACGGTTTGAAACCACTTGTATTATTTTATATTGAAGTTCGTTTTATTTCTTTACAGGTAAGTTGATGATGAAGTTCGAGAACAGCGGTTCTGCGCATCAGTTTCGTAAGTCACGAATGAATAATTCTCTGTTTGAGATCCAACGCTGCATTTTATGTTTCGATATCGGTAGTTGTTAGTGGTGAGGCCTCTAGAGCGCAGCGCCCTATGCCGGCGCCAGTGTGAGGTAACTTGCTGCAATCCTCGGTGGATTGTTTTGTAAGGCGACCGTGGGCCGCGCCGCCTCTGCAATCAACATTTGCACACGTGTGTTGAGCAACTTCTCGCGGTCGTTATTTAGCGCTGGATTTTTCACCATTCGTTTCGTCACGCTCTTTTCAAACCGTTTTTTGTTTAATTAATATTGACCACTCATTGGATCAACCCAATATACATTATTATGATACTACATAAGTGATATATGCATTATACTCGTATCATTTTTCAGTGAGAGTAACAAAACTTACTAACTTTACGGAAAATATTAAAAATAACTTACCTCACATGTGCTTCAACTGCAGCATTCTGAGATGGTTTATGGTTACGTAAGCTGTCTATATTCTAAAGAGACTGTATAGTAAGTCAATTTAAGTATTCAGTAAACGTGTCTATGTGCGGTAGTAAGTGAAATAAGGCAGAATGTAAATACCGTTCAAATTGAAGACACTTGACCGACTAGTTCTAGAGAAGATAGTTCTAGAAAAAATAATATTAATTGTTTTGTTTTGCCGAGATGAGCATCGTTTGTACTTGCATTCTAATTGGTCTTTTAGTGCAACAAATATGTTGTGCGGCCGTAAACCGGGTACTTCGTCGATTCACACCACAAGCTGTACGGACCTCGGTGTGAAACACACAAGGCCCCTTTTTGAATTCGTCGTTTCGGACCAGTGGTGTGAATCGACGAATGTCTCTTTTGTACTTCGTCGTTGCGCACCACGGTACGAAAATCCGATGTTATCGTTTTGACTTAATCCGTTTGGACTAGCGACATTTTATTATTACTTAATAGTCGAGCACAAAATGCTTAAATTTTATTTTATTTTATTTTGTCATCAATATCTTGGACTATATTGATAACTTTAATCTTAATCCAAAAGGTGACCACGGTGCTCGTGACTTAAAATTTTTTGGGGCTTCTGATAACGTTTACAACTAGCTTCAGCATTAAAACCACTGGATAAACAGTCCCTGAACTAAAAATGCTTTAATGCAAGGGCCCACCTGAAAATGTCACTCACTCGTCTGTTGACCACATCTCCTTCCCTAAGCAATTTTAACCCTACTTTGCAACATTGCGGAGGAATACAACACAAGATTACTCGCATCGGAGTGATTTGGCGGAGATAGTTCCCAATTCGACTTCAAGAGCTCCTTACTGTACATATCTTACTGATTAAGATATGTACATAACGCGTGTAGCTAATAAGTCATTGACCCAGGTCACGTGTGCCGGACCATAGCAAGGGACGTGACAGGTGTGACAACGAACTTCTCGTTAATGAGCTTGTAAATAAACCGCAACCGTTTAATTAGTATTCCCGACGTGTCGCTGGCGTGCACTGACTCCGCTGCTCACAACACATGACGCCCTGGGTCACTGGACTAGGAGACACGCCACCACCTACTCTTAGTCAATTTACATTCACCTTTACTACGGTGTAGTTATCGATCCAAAGAAAGGGCTTTTCCTTGTTTTCGATTTAACTACGTAAGGCTATTTGGTCATTAACGTAACAAATCCAGTGTGCACAAAAGCTTGCAAAGCATTAGTTGAGGTGACAAGCGATCAATTAACTAATGTCAGATTACTTTTAAACGAGCTACAAACGTAATGTGTGCGTGTCGAGTTATAATTATGCCTATACTATATTATAGTACTTTATCGTACCAGCAACCATAAAAAAGTAGCAGAACTCTAGCCTATTTACATCCGAAAGGTTAAATGTAACCGCTATTTTAGTTGCTAGGATTCTGTACGTCAAAAAGAAAATCGGAACCCTTTCTTTGTTATCAACTTATCTGTCAAGCTCGTGTTGCTCACAGGCGGATTAAGGTATTCGTATAATAAAGTCCTTATCGAACTGTCAAGGCACGAGTCCTAGTCGCATTTGTCTGTTTTTTTGTTACTGTCACTGACCACAGGCGTGGCTACACTGGCTACATTCAACTATATTGTCGACGGTTACATTAATATGTATGTACAATAATTTTTCTAGAAAGTGATGTAGGAATTATTGATTCTACGATTTAGGCAAGCTTTGTAAATTTGAGTACCATGCGAAGTTATATATTAATAAGACGCATTTTTGTTCTCAATATTTGTGTTGTTTTTAGCTGGCCACTGACTTGTTACCTAACAAACATCTTATTTTGCCCTCAATAGTGTGCCGTCTTGTGTGTTTTTGCTTTGTTTTATGATTTACCTTGATAAGATGAAATGTTTTAGGTCTGCTGATCTTCTCTCTATAGGCATAGTTCCAATATTTCACGTTTGGCTCCTCACATTCATCTCATCAAGTCCCAACGTAGTTCTTCTGCAAAAGGTTGTGAGATCTAAGTGTCTGTGACCGTATCAATATGAAACATCTTTATTAGTTGAATAAATTAACTTCTGACTTTATCCACAAGGAAGTTACATGGTGTCGAAAATGCCCTGAATGGCTTCGAGAAAATGATGGCACGGTTGAGTCTTTGTTTTTTGCTCGACTTGGCGCTGCCCCTGACATGTAGATAAGTAATGTTTTGCAACATTTTTAAACTTATTCATACAACAAATTTAATGTTTCGTGGCGGTTTACTACGGCGACAACCATATCTCAACAGGAAATTGAAGTTGATAATTTCAGTGACATTTGAAAGAATGTCACATAAATGGGAACTATATAACATACATAAGTGCCCACATACCTATCTAAATTAACTTTACACAGTTCAGACAAGCCTTTCCGTTGATGTTATCCACGACCACAGCACAGCATCGCACAGGCCAGCCACTGGAGTATTCTGATCTGTCCTTTTATCAGGATATCACCAACTTGATTACACATTTTCCTTATAATATTAATTCTTTTCACTAGACCAAACCACCTCAACATACCCTTTTCAAATGTCAGCAGACCCTCTTTCTGTACCGGATGTATTTCTGATATCTATCAACTTCTATTTATTTTTAACTAGCTGCGCCTCGCGGTTTTACCCGCGTAAGTCCCGATCAGTGGAAATATCGGGATAAAAAGTAGCCTATATGTTAATCCAGGTCTCCAGCTATCTACATACCAAGTTTCATCACAATCGGTTTAGTAGTTTTGGCGTGAAAAAGTAACAAACAAATATCCATCCATCAATCCAAACTTTTATATTTATAATATTAGTGGGACTAGCTGCACCCCGCGGTTACGTCCACGTAAGTCCCCCGTTAAGTTTTCTTAAATTTTCTAATTTTCCGCTCAACTTTCTTATTTTTTTTCTTTCATAAGAACCTACTCCTGACAATAACAAACAAAAAAAAAATTAACAAAATCGGTACAGCCGTTCACGTGTGATGCCGATATAGGTACATAGATAGATTAGAGAATAGTGTCCATGCTTGTGTCTATTGATTCTCTAATTAAAATATGATATGTTAGTATGTAGTAATGTCTACCAGCCTGCGGTTTTATGTTGGGTGAATTCACTTCCACAATACTTGCACCAAACCACAAATGGCTAATTGTAACTTTCGGAAAATGTAGCGTTCATAGAAAATGACATGTTTGATATGCAGAGATACACCGCGTTAGTAGGTAACTGTTGGGTTTGCGTGTATATTGATTAACTGCGTACATTAATAATAAAAAAAGGCAGTCCTGGGACTGCCGACAGATGTGAAAACTTAAACGAAACGACGAACGTAAAACGTCACATTAGCAGGTTGGTAACATTAATTAATAAAAAGCTGACAGAACTCAATGTTTAGATTACCGCCCTCTAGTGGATCTATAAAATAATATGTATTATTAGCTTGACGGTCACGAGTTAAGATCTTTTTCCCCATAGCAAAAGTGCACAAACGTGCCTAAAGAAGTTTTCACTACAAAAAAAAAATTATATCTAAATATATAAATTCTAAAGTTTGCGATGCAGTGGTTCTTATATTTGTTAAATATTTCAATATTATTATACATACATTAAAAACTACTGGCCTAAACGAAAGTAATACCGATTAGTTGAATCAAACTATAAATTTTATGAAGCTTTTAGTTTTCCTCCAGCTCATTCGTAATGGCACAATCATTGCAACGAATTAAAAAAATAAAAACTACCGGAGATAAATTAAATCATTAACGGTTGTAATATCGTAACAATGAGTCTATTAGCTTAACAGTTAACCGAGTGTCACTGTGAGTGTTACAAGTTGATTAGATTATTGCGTAACGTGCCACTGTAGTGTGTGTACCGTACTTAGTTACCCACTTAGAAACACACGACATTTAATGCACGGCGTTTTATTATCCTCAACAATTGAGAGACAAACGATAACAGGTTATACCGCTATACGAATTGAGAGCTTTTATCTTTAAGTACATACATTTTAATGCCGCCCGTTCAACGACTCTTTTGTTATTTACCGCGTCATGGCACAATCGCTGGGATAAATGGCACAAGTAACTACGTTAAGATATACAACTGGTTTCTCAAATCTACAACGATATACTACAAGCAATTCATTAAAAATAAATTATATTCATTGAATTAAAACAGGCCACTGTTAGCCTTAATCGACATATTGTGCAAGAGAAGCACACGCCGCGCCGGTAGCAGGCCGGCGCCACTGATGCGCGCGTGTACCTGCCACCTATACCCGTTACAGCTGCTTGATGTATGGGTTCGATCGCGAACACAGACACATGGTGTTCGTGTGATAACACTGCTTCTATAAATCACTGGTACCCTCCACCAATCACATCTATCACTCACAGTTACGAAAAATTAAAATAGTCTGTGCCGTATTGCAACGTTTATTTACGACTTGAGGTCGATTTATATTCGTTAAATTATAACTAACGGCCTTCAATGTGGCCTGGACTTGCTCATACGGTAAACAACCAGAGCACGTTTCATCGTGTGTTGAGCAAAACGGTGCATGCGGTGGCAGAAACCGCACACACGATATGTACTTCCAATTGAAATAAAATAATGTATTACATGTTGGTTCAATAATGATGATATATTATTATAGTATGGTATATTACAGTATTGCATAACGATTATTAATATTGCCAATTGACACAATGTAAAGCTTCAGGGAATATGATTAGATGTGTACAACCAGTTAGTGAAAAAGATGATACATGATAATTCTTATACATGACCAAGACGAGAAAACCAGCCATGCTATTGAACACAAACAACTCAATCTGTTGGTTACTTTAATTATATGTTGAAAGGTAGTGCTTTACCATCAACGTGTATGATTAAAATCGTTTAATAGATGACTCCTATATGTATATAGATTAATGTAATTAATTTAAACAATTCGTTAAAGAGACTGATAGCTGGCAGCTTCTAAAATGATTTACAACATTAATTTCAAATTAGTTTTCTACATTAGCCTTGAATGTAATCGCCCAAAAACGTTTCAATAATTAATTTTAATAAAAATTAGGAAAATATGTATTTCCGGCTAAACACCATCAAGAAGTAACATAAAAGATTCGATTATCTAATGATTGAGAGGTATTACGTATTCATTAGCAATATTGGTTATCCTAAGTGTGGTGTATCTGTGTTCTATTCTTATACACAACTAGCAACCCTCCCCGGCTTCGCACGGGTAGCAGAGACATCTTCAACAATCACCATCATATTTCAACCAATTTACACAAAACCTAAACAAATTATATACCTAAAACTTTCTGGTGAATCGCGCTATCTATTGGTGAAAACCGCATGAAAACCCGTTCAGTAGCTTTTGAGTTTATCGCGAACAGACAGACGCGGCGGGGGACTTTGTTTTATAATATGTAGTGATTTTATTATAGCAACTAAATAAATGACAACATTTTTAATTTATTAACGTGATTTTGTTATCGTGCTCATTTAATTTGTTTCCTTTTAAAAAAGTCGGTAGGTTGGATTTCTCTGAAACTTAAAAAGCAAGATAAGGCAATCAGCAGAACTAGAATTGTGGCCCAACATGCGGTGGTTCAAAATAAATACTTGAATTTAGTCGATTTGTTAAATGACATCGGTAACAATTATCAGCTAGTGTAGGCCGATTGTTTGTAGTGCATCGGCAGTAACGAGTGGCCACAGCGGTGTACTGGTGTATCAAAGCTATCGCAGTCCGCGGGTCACATGACATGTGTGGGAAGTAGGTCGCGCGCGTTGTGCAAGCGCCGCCTTCGCACCACCGCCGACCACAACATTTTATTATTGTTTATGTTGTCATATTAGTACATATTTTGTACTGTTTTTTATCTCCATTCATATACTACCGAGAGTGACCACTTTTATTTCCTACCTTATAACATTTATTTATGTAGGCATACTTAATGCCTACATAAATAACTGTTATAACACTTATAACATGAAGAGTTATGGGGCGGCTGCTTAGATTATTATCTGAGCCACAGATTTGTATTTCTAACATGGAAGTATTTTTGTAGTAACATAAAGGCAGTCCGTCGTGACTCGAAGATTATTACTTTAAAGTAAATAATAAGTGAAACACGAACATCGTACATGGCGGCTACCAATTAGCAAACTTTTGGACTGACACAATTCTTAGGCAATGGACAGTTTTAAAACGATTTTGCAATCATATAACACATGGAGATATAATTGTTTTAAACTTTCACGACTTTTATCGTATAATCGTACCTTAAATGTAAATATTGCCGCAATTTTCGCCCGATTTATACAGCTAATGTAGACGTAAATGTGTCAAGATGAGGCCTACGCCCGACACACATAGCTTTTGTGGGTTAATCCACAAGATTGTGTTATGTTGTAAAGCCACTAGACTATTTTTGTAATCACTAACGATGCAAACAATCATACAGCCTACCTGATATAAACAGGTCGTCATAGCCTGTTAACTTTTGGGCTCCGGTGGTGTCACAAACTCATTGCCGACTCTTTAAAATCCTTATATGTAATATCATTGTAAAGAACCTCATACTATATTATTTACAAAAGCTTTTGAATAGAACGCGACATGTGGCGATATTAACCTGTCCTTGATTCAACTAGATACGACAATTGAGTTGTGACGCACTAATAAACTGTACAGCGCTGCTTGAGTTTATTCATTACTTGTAGTGATTCTTTATTGATGATAATACTACAAATGGTTCACTCATTAACCTCTCTAATCGTTAGGTTCTTCCACGAAAGTATGACATAAAGGAGGCAATATTTTAAGTACCCAATATCATGATATCCATCCAAAACGAGTTATCAATCAATTTACGAGCAAGTATTTCAGGTACTTTTTATGAACAAAGAACGAGCTTGCCTGTTAAGCATTTTGCATTACCTAATGACGCATGCCATTAACCTAATAATGTCTTATTGGCTAAGCCTACATCAAGGGTTAGTTGAATCAGTTGAAAAAGGTAATATAGAGTGAAACCAATTAAGACGAATCATGCCAAACAAGTTTTGCGTTCAAATAAAATCACCCTTTGTTGATGTAAAACAACGGTCCCAAATATTAAACAGAAAGCTAGCCAGCAAATAACACAGTGCGATCACGGCTGTAATGTGCAGGGTGGTGCCTTACATTCGACAAACCACTGAGTCGGCTAATGGAACAGTTGAAATAACTGAAATTACTAAGTTTTCCTAAGACTTATAAATCTGGTTCGATGTTTAGTAAAAACCCCATAAGAAAGACGTGACTGTATACCCAACAGTTTCCTTGTTTCTTTAAAGACTGGGTTTTCACTAACGGTACTTGAGGAAAAAAATAACATCCTCATAACATATCAGTTGAACAGGAAGTTAATTTGCTAACTCGTTTTTATTATTTTTCTGTTATACTGCGATAATAATTTATGCGTACAAAATAGGTTGTCCTTTTTGATGTCATTCCGAGTTCTACCGGCGCGGCGCGGCATAACACAGTGGAGAAATGGCAGTTCTTTGTAAGACAACATGAAAACTATAGTGGTTTGTACAATGAACTTTAAAATAAAACAACCTAAATAAGTGGTTTTTGAACAATTACTTTTGTTCTGTTTTAAAGTAAATTTGATCACAGTAAAATATTATTTAGTACAAATGTCTTGGACCAATTGGATGGATGGCAGTTCTGTTCATGTGCATGTTCTGTAGCTTCTCTGCCTTAATCAATCTCGACGGCCAATTAAAATTACCGGCTAACGTCCAAGTAAAATGTTAAGACTAGCTAAAGATTCGTGCAAAACTTGAGAGTTAGTTAATAAAAAGCTTCTTGAACCCACAGCTTAGAGTCTTGGGGTCGGTTCTTTAACGAGGGGTTTATATAAGAAATTATCAGGTGAGTCTCTAAAACTTGTTCTTCTATCATGTCTATTATTGTGGTGTTGATATTTACAATATACAATAGTAAAATGTAGAATCATGATCGTAGATAATACGCTGTTTATAAATATGGCCAAGCTCCATTTACCGCTCCATTTGCGCTGGCAATTACGAGTACGTATGACGTCAACGTCATCTCGACCCTCCACCGAGGCGCCAACGAGGCGGGTGCTCGGGGGAGCAACAGGTGACCGTGTTGTCGTCGCCTCACCTCCTCCCCCACACTTCGACCCAGACACCCACGCACTGACGTCACCGTCTTCTCTAACTACCTTCGTTCCATCGAGATTAAATGGTTTTGACGATGTTTAAACAACTTAACGTGTATTATTATTTTCATAAATATTATGTCCATATGATTAATGATGTCATAACACTGGTCGATCGCTATATTGATGTATTTTACACCCAAGTGTTAGTTGTCGAAGGTCAAACGTAAACTAAGGACCTTGAACATATTATGTACAGTGTAGCGGCGGTTGTCAGGGCTAAAGCCGCTGCCGCAGGTTGGTAAATACTTCGTTTGAATCGTTAGGAAATAATATTTTCAATCGTACGTAATGTGTACTCGCTGACGCTCACTCGCTTCAACATCTTGGAATCCCGTCATTAGGGATTCCAAGATGTTGATAGGCGGTACCCATCTTCTCGGTTGAAATTTTTATGCTTTTTTATTTCAACTGCTTCACGTACTATTCTGGAGAAATAGTGACGGTCAGTTGAAAGGACCTGTGTTTGGTGTAATTCAATCCAGTGGTTTGGACTTGACTCTAGCAAAGGCTCCGCGATCGCCGACTTGTTAATTTTGCGTTTTTTTACAGCTGTGATGTGTTCTTTGTCCCGTTCTGCGATCGTACGTTTGGTCTGTCCGATGTTCGAACTACCACAGCTGCAATCTACCTTGTACACACCTGGCGTCTGTAGAGGAACAACATCCTTCGGTGTTCTTAAGGACTTTGCTATCTTTGAGTGCGGACTATATACAGTCTAAATGGAGTACTCTTTAATACTGTTCGAACTTTGTCTGTCACTCCTTTAACATATGGCAGATATACTGGTACTCTGTCCACGTTTACTGGTTTCGGGTTCCTCTTTGGACGTTTTAAGCTGTCTCGGTAGCCGTTGCGTCTTAGTACTTCCTGAACGTGAGTGAGCTCGCTCTCTAAGTGTTCAGCATAGGTCGTGAGCTCGGTTTGTTAAAGAAGCCACAATGGATTGCAGATGACATGGGTGATGGTGTGAGAGGTCGTGCGTACCTGTCTGTGTGTGTCGGCTTACGGTAAAGAGTGTGTCCAAGCGTACAATTTCACTTTTTTTTTAAATTACACATCTAATATGTGTCAAAGTCGCGAAAGTTTAAAAACAATTATTAGTTTGATGAGCCAAATTTGTGTTGGTTGCAAAAGATATTAATCTATTCCTGTATTATACATCATCATAAACTTATAATTGTTAATAAGTCAGAGCATTTTGTCAGCAACAAAATTGGGCTTTAATGTTAATTTTGCAAGTTTACTGTTTTGCGAGGTCACGTTAACAAGCCATTTTTTATCGCGATCTTCAAATACAGTTAATTAAATTACAACATATTTTTTATTTTGTTGTAATACATTCATACAGGCGGACGTTGACAGTTAACACAACTTAGAAGATTACTTACTACTATTAAAACTAGAACATCAAGTCATCGACACAAGTGCAGACACGACTGGCATTGCAAAAAAAAGACAGGAAATATAAATATCATCATAAACTAATGAATATCGGATCGTCGATTGCCAGGATATTTCAGATCGGCTTGACCCATTGGCGTTACGTAGCGATGTAGCTTCACTCTGCATTCTCTATCGCCTGTATCATGGGGAGTGCTCCGAGGACGTCGTTCGGACTTAAACCGGCCGCAGCGTTTCGCCATCGTTCAACGCGACAGAACTGTCATCCCTATTACCTGGATAATTGGCAATCCACCACTGTGTGTGTATTTCCGGAACGATACGACCTTCAAACCTTCAAGAAAAGAGCGTACTCCCATCTCAAAGACCGGCAACGCACTTGTGACTCTTGAGTTGCAGGTGTCTATGGGCGACGGTAGTCACTTATCATCAGGTGACCCGTCTGCTCTTTTGCTCCCAATAATATAAACGAAAAAAAAATTAAGCTTGACTACTGATTTTCTCGAATGAATTCGAATTTCCATAGAAGATGGTAAAAGCAACTTTCATAACACCGGTTTCCGTCAGATCCCTTTTATGTGAATTAGAAACTGTAGTTCGTCAAATTACTTTTTCATCAAAGCTAAGATTATACTAACATTAAATTTAATTAAATTCCGACAGTGGTTTTAGTAGCCTCCTCACTTAATGCCAGAGTCTTGTGTGTTGTGGAATCGATCGTGGAAAACAGATAATGGTTTTGCATGTCAACAGTAGGTACTTAACTGTAGAGCGAAGCAACAGAGTAAACATATGAAAGTGTTTAGGGGCAGTTAGCGAAGGTAACCAATCAATAACCACTCACATTATACACAGAACTCCACACATCTAGGTGCAATAAGCGACGTACACTAAGATCAATGGTTGCTATGCTACATGATTTTTTGGAAGGGCATGAAGCAGATTTTTTGACTGCCATCTACTACAGGATTGAGTTTCGATGTACCGTATCTCGACGGTATCTCGTAATTATCCTCTAAAATCTACATCTATGAAACGTAAACTAGAGAAGGGACTCAACGAAAGTCGTTATTGCCTATTATGGACGTTGCGTTGGGTTTAATACTTTGTTTTCTTGAGACCACATATAGTCCATCAAAGGTTGCGATAAGACCACCCATTGTACTGCTACTTAATATTATATGTTTCGTATGCATCCTATTTTTTGGTGTACAATAAAGTGTACTCTATCTATATATCTTTACTATATATATGTATAATTTTGTGAGTGGGTTCACAAATTTATAAAAGCGCTAACAATATAACGAGTCACTGTCTAGATAATTCTTACTTGAAAGCGTCCATATAGGCAATCTTTGCTTGTTAATTAAAACTGACATTAATTGACCTTATTCCAGTATCGTTATTCATCACTTTCGAAAACAGCAACAGACCTCATTATATTATGTATAGCCGTACTTGTCATTTCACAACTGGTTTACGACACATGTATTGTATACAAATTGATTGATAAGTACGTAGTTGGTGTTGGAATTGTGTCAGCGTGTGTTGTGTTGGTACTAGTTTGATCTACGTCCACACTTGCCTTATCTTTACTATTCTGTACCCTGTAGGATCTATTTCGATGTCCAACACACCTAAAACCGGCTCTTAGGTCAAAGATAAGAAACTGTCTATTGTTTGTCCGTCCACATTGTTTGCATCGAGCAGGAAATGTCATCGGTTGTGTTCTTTTCGAACCATTTGATCAGCTCAAGGTCACGCGGACAAATGGTTTCGCAAGAAGTGGTGGACCCGCATGGTTTGCTCCTGACACCTTGACTGATATATCAATTTATTAATATAGTTTACATTTCACAACCAATGATGGCCGTTTTTTTTCCATAACAGCATAACTATCCAAGTGCAGGCATCTTTCCCGTAAGGTATTACGTAGGCTGCACTAAGTTAACGCGATAAACGCTTGTAAGTAGTTGCACTGCACGTGTAAGTACAATGTAAAGTTGTCACGTGTTGGATTAGGGGTGAAAGTACAGTTATTTATCATCAATCCCGACCGAAGCCACCATCTACCGACTCACATGATACGTTTTTGTCGCCGTTTCACTCTGAGCGCACAATGCTGAAATATTTTCAATCACGCATCTAAAGGCCCACACATCTTTTTTGCTATCAATTCGTGCGAACGCAAAATGTTTATTATTATAACCATGATTTATTTATATGCATACATAGATGTATGCATGCAGCATGTACGAGCAATCAAGTCTGTTAGTACAATAAACACATATTTCAATATTCACCCCAGTAAAGAGTTCGGTTGAAGAAGACTTCGATTTGCTCCAAACAGCAACTATGACGTGTTAGCAGCTCTTCTGGCGGGTTGCCATTTTTGTTTTCCGCCACTTGTCTGCTTCAGCGGGTCCTCGACAAACTAGACAATATTTATTGCTTTTTCAATTTATTTACATTGTAAACTAACCATACATCTATTATGATGAGATATTTATTTCCTTGCCACGGAGGAAAAGATCCTTGAGTGTATCTGGAGGCAAGATAGGCTGTAGTCTACATTAAGCTACCTGTACTATATGCGGTACCAAGCTGTCGCTCATAATCCGCAAACCGGTTGAAGTTTTATACTTGCATTTTCTGTGTCGGTCTCAATTAGTGCTGTCAGACCGGTTTGATATTTTTACAATTTACATGTAAGTAAACAGTTTAATTTCGTTGTCGAGTGCATGTCTGCTCTGAGGAGAAAATATGATCCATAACATGCTTGGGGTGAATTTTGTCTACTGTCTTTACTAAGTTTTATACTAAAGAGGATTATTATCGATCGAAACACACATTATCGTAATGACAAACTCGGATTTGTCAGAGTGCACGTGCAACATCTAAACTGCGTGTATTAAAAGATCCCAACCTTCCTCAGGAACATTTTAGACATGGACATCACATGTCTTTTAAATGTGTACATACATATATCCACGGAGGCAAATAAGCCACATAGGTAATTTGAGTGCAAACTATCTGATGAATTAAATGGCAACGTGATCAAAATATTTTACAGAATATACTTTATACTCTATCTTCCATTACCTTGAAGCGAATAAAGTCAGTTCGTCGTTCTAGAAAGAATATAAACAGATCGTGGACCTTGGGGCGGACGCCGCACACCCGCGCTGCAGCTATTCGCGCTTACACGACGATCGATAGCACTCCTCGCTACATTGGAAAGAATCTTCATTTTCATTTAAAACAATTTATATCAGCTATTGCCCACTTTAGCTCATATCCGATCTCTTAAAATTAGAGAAAACTAACTACCTCATAATTGGCACCACTAAATTTTTTCTCAAATGATAAATATTTTCCACAGAAAAACATGATAATTTTTTTTATTAATTTTTATTTTGTATTTTAAACATGCTAGGCCATTAAACTGGCTTGCACCTATAATGATGTATTGTTGGCATGTATTAAATCAATAACTGGCATATCAATGAAAATTATAGGAAAAAAAATCTTATTATCGGGCATTTAGTATTTATGTGCCGTTTAAGAAAACTAGATAGGTACTTTCATGACCCAGATATCAGGTGAAAAAAAAAGTCTTAGAAACTGTCCGCGTACAAAAACTTGAAGACTCGAATGACGTTTGAAAATTTTACAGCTGTTTTAAATATCTGACTGTTTAGTGTATTGAGATAATAAACTAATGAATCAGTTTTTATTTTGTATTAACAGTTTTTTTTATAATTTAGATTGCCAACAAATGACCTAATGCCGTCCCGCATTAGGTCAAGTTCCTCTCCTTACAATTCTGATATGAATAGAATTGTAATTGCGTCGCCGTATTAAGAACTTGACAGACACATTGTTTGTTGTTCAAGGTTGGTTGTACATTTCACGGGTGTGAGCGAGGTGTGCAGCCTAAATAGCGGTGGCAGTTCCGTGTGGAAAGTGTGTTGTTGTGAACAGCGCGCCGCCGCCGTTCAATGACGCACTCGATCCATACAGATGTTACGATACAGCAGAAACGGCACAACAAAATGAAATAGCAAGTCATGCCAATCAATTTAATATATTGTTATATATTTGTTTTATTACTCAGTGTACACCATCCAGGAAAAATTCATTTGTTATCATATCTTTCTCTCGATATTATGATATCCGCAGATATCTGATGATCATGAAAGTAACTTCTCGAACTCTGAAGCCCAAGGCTGTCTTATCTATTCTACTACATTCATAACCTACATGTCTAACCAGGTTTGTTAAATCGACATCGATACAGGTACGGTTAGTGGCTTACATTCAAGGATAAGGTTTTAACATACATAATGTTCAACATCTTAACAACAAGCAGTCAAATGCAGCCCTATACCTTTTCTAGAAAATTTGGAATCCATATTACCACTTACGTCACGGAGCAGTGCTGGCACGGCGCCATTAGCTGTTCCACTAGTGCGCGCGCGACGGGTTAACGTTCTCCGGCGTGACACTTTAACTCTCCCACTATTCCTGACTGCATCGTGTGCCAATTCCGGCCATCAGACAACATACATTTATTTCAATCGGCCCCATTTCATGTTTATAAGAAGTGATCGCTATAAACGTTTACTATTCTTTTAATGTTTTTTTTACTTTAAAATTGCAAGAGTAGTTGGTTTCTAAATAAGCTTCTATTTTTTAATTTTTTATGATATACGGGGCAAACGAGTAGACTGGTCACCTGGTGGTAAATGAGTACCGTCGCACATGGGCACCTGCAACTCAAGAGTCACAAGTGCGTTGCCGGTTTTTAAGGTGGGAGTAGGGGAAGAGGGGGAGAGGGGGGAATAGGGGGAGAGGGGGGAATAGGAGAAGGAAAGGTAAGGGCCTTCAGTAACCTCACTCACTCGACGAAAAGCAATGCAAGCACTGTTTCACTGCCAGTTTTCTGTGAGGCCGTGGTATAACTCCGGTCGACCGGCCCATACGTGCCAAGGCATGGCTCTCCTACGAACAGAATTCTCTCTCTCTATTCCGAGATTGGTAAGAACTAAATTGCATTGACATTAAAGATACCTTGTTAGTCTTATTAATCTTCATCTTGATGCCGGTAATGTCGTCTCCTAGTAGGTTATGGTTTCTGAACTGGCAAATGACTATTCGGAGACCACGAATTATTACGAATTATTATATTCCTACTGGCATTCCATTGCAGCTTTTATACGTGTCAATAGTTAATTACGTTAGCTTTGTATTTATAATATTATATGGATCTTTGATACTGTTTGTCGGACTATTCTGTATAGGATTGCGAGTCAATAAACTTTATTGATTCGCAAGATAAAATAACATACTGAAAATGTGCTCATTATGCACAGTTATACTCAACTATAAAACCATTGATTACTTCCTTGAGCAGTTTCAAATAAAGTTATCGAATGAAATTAGTTAATCACATTACGAAAACCTTGAGCTTGTCGACCGACAAGTTGCACGTCGTCTCACGATCTCACACTTGCGTAACTGATAAACATTTCTAATCAATTAACTTACCTATTGAAAAAACATAAAAGTACTACTTATGGCGATTGGTGCTAACTCAGCTGATGTATCCCAACCAAGCGAGCTGGGACGATCTGCGCTGCTGCGGCTCGCCACCGATGCAGCTAACTTTCTTCGCCTGGAATCGTCTTGATTCTTCGGTCATCTTTATCAGGCGCGTGGGATGCGATAACTTCTTGTTTATACGCAAAAGAGATATTTTGAATGGCACCTTGTCTCTTTCTGGCGTAGGAGCGCGCGGCGCGGGGCGGGCAGTAGCGGCGCGCGCGCGGCTTTTCGTATGGAATAACGATCAGTCTTAGCCGTGATGTGCCACGCAGTAGTGCTCGGAGTTCTGTTCTCGTTGCCGTCGTACCTCTACTCGGCCGTCCCCTTCAGGTGAGCTCCCGTCGCTGTCGTTTGGAGGTTATTCCTAGTTTAGTGATCGGTGCTGGAACGTGAACGTGCTGTTTGCTTTTCTCACTGGTTCATGGTGGTATGTGTGTGCGCATTGTGTACTAGTCTGGTAGCCTAGGATGGTACTTATTTGAATGGTGCATTATCATATTAGTGAATTAAGTATTGTATTGGTCTATTTGATGTGCAAAACGATGCGGTATAATATATTAAATTCCGGAACGGTTTGCGTCGACTCATCGTAGTTTGCAACTTTCGCGTCAGGTTCATCGTTTTATAATGAATCAGTGGACACGGAACGCATACGAATTGACGCATTAAACATTGGTGTCACGAGCGATGGCCACTGCACAGCAGTGGGCCCCGACATTGAACCAGCCCGCGGCCGCGCCGCTGTCCAGCGGTGCGCGTCTCCCGAGCCCGCATAGGTTGCATGCGAGGGTTACGTAATGCACGACATGGACACATGCCTGGAGGTGCTCATGCTGTGGCTCTCCGTCTTCGTCGACACTATCCTCGGGAAGTTAGTATCTCTTCCGATATGTATGTATTGTGTAAATATTAATGCAACATGTTAGGTGCTACAATATAACTCATGAGACTGGCCTGCTGGCCTAGTGGTTAGTGACCCTGACTGCTATGCCATAGGTCGTGGGTTCGATTCCCACCCGAGTCTGGGTGTTCTTTGTGTCCGTTGTTTGTATGTTTGTAAAGTCCCCCGCGACACAGGAGTAATTCCTAATGCGGGAGTTGTCTTTTTTCAAAACAGAACAGAAAACAGAAAACAGAACTCCAAGTTTCAAAATATTTCATGTCCAATAATAGTAAATGTAATAATAACGTAATTAGTATAATAAACGTTATTTACATAAATTATTTTGTTTGGAAAGATAGTAGCAGTATATTTCTTGGAAAGATAGTAGCAGTATATTTCTTCAATAATATAGTGTTGTCTCTGGAAGTCTGGACTCATTGAATATGTACCTACGAAATGATAAACTTCGTTCGAAACTTGAATAGCGACTATGAGCTTTTTGGAACTCAAGGTTTGTTGTGTTGTAAATAAGATCCGGTTTCCGCAGACCAGCGCGTCCGAACCTTTAAAATAAGAAACGGGTTATTTTGCGATCCATTATGTTATCGTAAGATAGGATATAATGTATTAAATTAATAACAATTATTGTCACTCTTTGAACATGATCATGTGCTTTGCGGAAAATGATGAATACTTGACTGTGACAATACCTTGATACTTTTTAGTGTAGAATTAAACTTTAATAACTGTAATGTATATTAATGCATGTGTTATTTCCAAAGGTGTTGGAAGTCCTAGTTGTACAGGTCGCTTTACACACAATGGTGCGGCATGCGCTGGTTCACGCGCCCGTAACACTTCCACTGGCCTCTTGTTGTCGACGTGATGGTTCGATTGTAATATTGTACAAACACTGACAATATACTCGTGCCTAACAATATAGATAATTATGTATACGAAATTTGTAATTAGTGGTATACTTAATACCACTAATTACAAATTTCAATGAGAAAATAGGCACAACAATGAACCAAATGTCGTATAATGATTAGACTAAATGACGTTGCAGCTTTGTTGTTTACAACTTTTAAATTTAAAAAATTATTATAGTTTAGAAAACCTAAAAAGACACGTTTTAATAGCGAACCAAATAAAAAGTTAAAGAGAAGTCCACCTCCGGGCTCCATCATCAGACCCTCCTCACTAAGCTCTATCGGACTCATTAAAACGAATCATATAAGCTCAAACTCGAGGAGTTTACCAGTAGCCACTGAAAAGTTCTACTATTCACCTCCTGGCTCCATCATAGGATCAGCTCCAAAATGTCTAATTATAGTATTGTCATCCGAACTACATATGATACGACAATTAGAAGTAGGTTAATAAAATTCACTTCCAAGATATGTTTACATAGTTAGTTACAAGTTTAGCTAATTAAAGTGTGTTATTTTTTTTTATCTAGCTGGGTATTAGATTGGATCTGTTTTATGAGTAAAATTAACTTTTGCCCGCGGATCGCCTTCATATAGATTTAGTTGATACTGTCGCATGCCGTATTGATTATGACCTCTATGTATAAACGTAGCTAATTATTTAGCATAGGCATGTATATACATATGTATATTACAGTATACAATATTTGCACGGTCAATGTAGCATTTACAAGTGCGTAGGTATGTAGCAAATATGCCAAAAAAAACATTTAATGCACAAATGTCACAAACTTATTACAATACATATTTGTACCTATTCAGTTTTGGTTTCAGTAAGTAGAAATATAATTTTCACAATTAAAATTACAAAACTTTAAAACTTCTATACCTCGTTGTCATTTGTAATTCCCTTTTGACCTACAACTAACACAAGCATTTAGCTCAGTAGGAG
>OY982564.1:26441011-26486876 GCA_963859945.1 Euplagia quadripunctaria | reverse complement strand
CCCTTCTGGGGTCCTGGGTCCGGGAGAGCTCAAATCGGATATAGAGGTGATCCGAGAGCGTCTCAACCTCTTCCAGGACACGCCAGTTCCTTACTCGTGCGGCGAGAGCAGGGGTAGCGAACGAAAGGTCCACTATCGACCCCCCCTGCTGTCGCACGCACGTATTGGTGGAGCCTCTGTTTAGAAGACAGAGGCCCACTGAAGCCGCCCACTCCTCCACGGCATCGCCCCGTGCGTCCGTCCTGGGGGAACCCCACGCAACGGACTTTGCGTTGAAGTCCCCCAGCACTAGGACGTGCCCAGACGCTAGTCGCCGCATCGAGGTCTCCAAGTTATTAAGGAAAACCTCGAAGTCGCTCAGACTCCGGTTGGGGGAGAAGTAGACACCATATATGGTGATTCCCCCCCACTCGGCAGCAACATATCCAGTACCCTTGTCTCTCATAGAGTACGCAAGACCGTGAACGCCAAAGATGGCTGGGTAACGGTGGAGCGAGTTCGCAAGGTAAAGGATAGGAAGGTTATAGTGGGTTGCAGAACTGAAGAAGCTCGCGACAAGATTAAAGAGCGATTGAAAGGCGCAGCGAATCACCTCCACGTCGAGGAAATTAAAAATCAAGACCCTATGGTGGTCCTGAGGGATGTGTTATCATATAACAATGACGAAGACATACTCACAGGACTACGAAACCAGAATAAAGAACTGTTTCAAAACCTGGAAAGAAAAGAGAACAGGGTAGAAATACGGTACAGAAGAAAGACAAGGAACCAGTACAGCAACCATGTTGTTTTAAAAGTGTCTCCAATATTATACTGCAGACTAATAGACAGGGGCTACCTTCACATTGACATGCAGAGGGTAAAGGTGGCAGACCAGTCCCCGCTAGTGCAGTGTTCTGGGTGCCTGGGGTATGGGCACGGTCGCAGGTTCTGCAAAGAACCAGTGCCAAAGTGCAGCCATTGCGGAGGACCCCACATGCGTCACGATTGCGAGGACTGGATGGCCGGAGCGCCACCCTCATGCTGCAACTGTACCGCAGCGAAGATGTTAGACGTGGAGCATAATGCCTTTAGCTCAGAATGCACAGTGCGCAGGAAGTGGGAGGCATTGGCGAGAGCTAAAGTGGCATATTGCTAAGGTGATTACAAATCGCTCACGGGCAGGCAGCCCCGCCAGAGGATATGCAGTCGCCCAGGCTAACCTCCAAAGAAAGGAGTTAGCAACGGCAGAACTCATGATTGAGGCCAAGGAGTGAAAGATCGCAATAGCATTGATCCAAGAGCCATATGTGGGAGGGGTAAAGAGGATGAAGGACTACCGTGGGGCGAGAGTCTACCAGAGCGCAGCTGTAGGAGATGGGACGGTGAAAGCGGCAATAGTTGTCTTCGACAGCAGTTTTGACGTCATCCCGTGCCCGAAACTCACCAACAACAACATTGTTGTAGTGAGGATCCGAACCAGCGCCTGGGAAATCGCGGCGGTGTCCTTCTACTTTGAACCGGATCAACCCATAGGGCCATACTTGGATCAGCTTAAGAACATCGGCGAAGAACTGGGCTCAAGAAGGCTGCTGCTGGGAGGTGACAGCAATGCTAAGAGTACCTGGTGGGGCAGCACCATAGAGGACCACAGGGGCGTTGAAATGTCCGGGACCCTGGAGGAGTCAGGATGGCAGGTATTGAACACCGGTGATACGCCCACTTTTGACACCATGAGAGGTAACAGGGCGTACACAAGCTATGTAGACATTACAGCATGTACCGACGACTTACTGGGACTAATAAATGATTGGAGGGTAGACCAATCAATGACGAGCTCAGACCATAACACCATAATGTTCCAAATCAAGCTTCAGAAGAGCAAGGGTTTCGGAGTTCAGAGAACCACCCGGCTCTATAACACCAAGAAAGCTAATTGGGAACAATTCAACACCACACTAGCGGAACTAAAGACAGAATCTAATATTAATAAAATAGCTATCGAAAATATAAATAATAAAGCCGAATTAGAAAATGTTGTTAGTAAATACACAAAAATAATCACCTCAGCATGCAAGGAGAGCATGCCAACAAAGAAAAATAAAGACATAATAACAGTCCCTTGGTGGAATGAGGAGCTCGTACAGAAAAAGAAAACTATGGTGACCTTCAGGCGAAGGATAAAAAACGCTGCGCCGCACCGTAGAGAGAAAGTCGTCGAAGAATACCTGCAAAAGAAAGAAGACTATGAGTGCCACGCCAAGAAAGCCCGTACTGACAGCTGGAAAGAGTTCTGCGGGAAGCAGGACAGAGAAGGAATGTGGGAAGGGATCTATAGGATCATCGGAAGAACCGCCAGGAGAGAAGAGGATATGACCCTTAAAACCAAGGAAGGTATACATCTTAACCCCAAAGAATCGGCAGACTTACTAGCTGAGACATTCTACCCCGAAGACCTAGAGAGCTCGGACAACTCCGACCATCGCTGCACCAGAGAAGCGGCAGAGCGGGTAAACGAATGGTGCCATGGTGAGGAACATGATCCACCGTTTACTCCGCTGGAGCTAGAGATCGCGGCGGGGAGTTTTAACCCAAAGAAGGCCCCGGGAGCGGATGGCGTCACAGCAGACATCTGCAGCAGAGCGATCTCCCAGGATCCAGACGCTTTCCTTGCCCTATTCAACAAGTGTTTGCAGAAGGCGCACTTCCCGGACATCTGGAAGGAGGCCACAGTCGTGGTACTTAGAAAACCGGGCAAGGATGATTACACGAACCCCAAGGCATACAGGCCAATCGGTCTACTGCCAGTCTTGGGGAAGATCCTGGAGAAGATGATAGTAGCAAGGATGAAGTGGCAGTTAGTACCGCGGATTAGTACTCGCCAGTACGGATTCATGCCCCAGAAGAGCACCGAGGACGCCCTCTATAGTCTAATACACCGCATCAAGGGTAAAATTGAGCTGAAGAAGCTGGTCACTCTAGTGTCATTGGACATAGAGGGGGCCTTCGATAGCGCCTGGTGGCCGACAATCAGAGTTCGACTGGCTGAGAAAAAGTGTCCGGTTAATGTTAGGAGGCTACTCGATAGCTATCTCAGCTGCAGAAAAGTCAAAGTAAGATTTTCCGGAGAAGAAAGCACGCGAAACACCACGAAAGGTTGCGTGCAAGGGTCTATTGGCGGCCCAATTCTCTGGAACCTGCTTCTCGACCCACTACTGCGAGGACTTGGTGATAGGGGACACTATTGCCAGGCTTTCGCCGACGACGTTGTGTTGGTATTTGATGGCGATACAGCGTTGGAAATACAGGGACAGGCTAACGCAGCTCTCGAATATGTGCAGCAATGGGGAGTTAGAAACAAATTAAAATTTGCACCGCATAAGACCTCAGCAATGGTCCTTACGAGGAAACTTAAGTACGACACCCCGTTGCTGTCCATGGGAGGGATCAACATTGGCATTTCAAAAGAAGTCAAAATATTGGGCCTTATCATCGATGACCGACTTACCTTCAACTTCCACGTTGCCGCTCAATGTAGGAAGGCCATAGCCGTATATAAGCAGCTATCGAAAGCTGCTAAAGTTAGCTGGGGCCTAAATCCGGACATCATAAGGAGTATATACGTCGCGGTTATTGAACCCATAATAATGTACGCGTCGGCAGTATGGGCACCGGCAGTTCAAAAATTAGGCATCCAAAAACAGCTGAATATGGTGCAACGAGGATTCGCGCAAAAACTCTGCAGATCGTATCGCACAGTCTCTCTGCACTCGGCACTGGTACTGTCTGGGATACTGCCTCTCGACATCCGAGTGCAAGAAGCAGCCGCGCTGTACGAGGCCAAGAGAGGGTTGTCTCAGACGGTGCTAGGAGATAGAGAGACCGATAGTGTGGTTAGTTTTGCGGAGGTACCTCATCCAGCTGTGTGGATGGCTATGGAGTTCACATGTCTGGTAGACCAAAACCTTGTTGACAGGAACAATGTGCAGCAGGTGCGTATATTCACCGACGGCAGCAAGCTGGAGGGGAAGGTCGGAGCCGCACTTTCCGTATGGAACGGTGAGGCCGAGATTCAGACCCGAAAGTTCTGTCTGTCCGCGTACTGCACAGTTTACCAGGCAGAACTTCTGGCCATACACGAGGCCACTCAGATAATCCTCAAAGGGGGAGCAAAGAGTTATGGGGTATACAGTGACTCGAGGGCAGCGCTCGAGACGATAGTGAACCATGGCTCTTTGCACCCTCTCGCCGTAGGAACGCGAGAGAAACTGCGACAAGCCTTCTCCCAGGGCAAAGATGTTTCTTTGTTTTGGGTTAAGGCACACGCAGGACTTCAGGGGAACGAGAGAGCTGTCGAATTAGCTAAAGAAGCAGCTCTGCACTCCAAAAGAAAACACGATTATGACCGGTGTCCAATATCTTTTATTCGGAAACAGATACGTAACCTATCAGTATCCAAATGGGAAGAAAGATACAGAGCTGGGAACACCGCGTCTACCACTAAGATGTTTTTCTCAAACGCGTCCGATGCCTACTGCTTCGTAAAAAGAATTCAGCCGACAGGTCTGCTTACGCAGATCCTCACGGGGCATGGCGGATTCTCTCAATACCTGAATCGCTTCAGGTGTAGGGATAGTCCGTCATGCATCTGTGATCCCACAAAAGATGAGACGGTCCCCCACTTACTTATAGAGTGCCCAGTATTTGATAGGATCCGGTATCAATTACAACAGCAAATCGGTATTGAAATAGTAGAACACAATCTAAACAAATTAGTAACCAGTAAAGAGAATAAGCACTTTATAAATTATTGTTTAAGAGTATGCAAAGTAGCAAATGAAAGAAACAAGGATTCATAACTTTTGCTTAAAATATAATTGGTATTATATTGTTTAAGCAAAACAGATAAGTAGATATATACATTTAGAAAGTAAGCAATAGTTTAAAATAAAGTTTAAAATTACAAGTAATGTAACCTGAAGCTGATAGTTAATATGATAGTTTGATAAGAATAACTGTAAATACCGTATTACCGTAACCTGTAATAAACATTGTAATAATTAGAGTTCTGTATAATATCTAGATACTAAGCTGTAAAAGATAGAATTAAGGTAGTTAATAAAACAAAGTAAATAAGATCCCTGAAAAATAATATCAGGGGGGAGCTAGAACACCCTGTGATGACGGGTGCCTTTAAAAAAAAAAAAAAAAACCTAACCTAACCTTTTTTTTTTTTTTTTATGCGTGTAGAAACCCCCTCGGGCCGTCACCCCACCGGGGTTTACGGTGGGGCGGTGTGTCGGAATCGAACCGACTAAAACCACACGGTGTGCCGTACTGCGCCTTAATTAGGAGGGATCCGGGAACAGCTTTATTACGACATCCGGAACCCTCCTAGCGCCTGCCCGCTAAAGCGCGGGCACCACCTTCGGGTACAATCCTCTCAATTAGGCGACGTCCAGGCACACGCGGACGCCGCCTCCTCGCGGGGGGCCACTACAGCGGGTGGAGGGGAAAACCCGTCCCGTCCACCCGCGGCCACACTCAGGGCGGCATGAGGCGCTGGTAAGCGCGCCTCCGCCGCCCGGTTCGCCGGCGGCGGATTAGGTCCGAGTGGAGGTCGTCCTCCCGGACCCTTTCCGCCGCCTCCTTCTGCGAGATGACGTCCTCACAGAAGGTCGCGACCGCGGTAAAATTCCTGTCGCTACCGGCCATGGAGCGTATGACGGCCGGTAGCGAGAGATCTCCTCCGATGACTGCAGTGAGGGCCTGACGCTGCGTCGCCCAGGCGGAGCAAACCGCCAGCGTGTGCTGAGCCGAGTCCTCACTGCAGTCGCAGTGGTGACAGGCGGGACTCAATTCCCTCCTAGCGACCGAGTGCAGGTACTTCCCGAAGCAGCCGTGCCCGGAAAGGACCTGCGTCAGTCGGAAGGAAAGGGTCCCGTGCTGCCGCCCTGCCCACTCGACGATGACCGGCTGGAGCGCCTCCACGGCGGCAAAGCCAGCACGTGGAGCCTCCAGCCGGGACGACCAACGAGCCATGGTGGCTCGGCGAGCGGCCTCACGCCATTCGCGTACCTGTCCGGTCAATGGCACTGTACCACCGTACAGTGCCATTGACCGGACAACCCCAGTGTACAGCCGTCTCGTAGCGACGCTGGGTCCGCCCAAATTGGGCAAGAGTCGCCCAAGGGCGGACGCAGCGCCGACCAGCTTTGGAGCAAGCTGTCGGAAGTGCTCATCGAAGAGCCACCTACCGTCGAGGATCAGGCCCAGATACCTTATGTGGGCTTGAGCCGGTACGAGGACCGAGTTAACCACGATAGAGGCGCCAGGGGGTGGACCACGACGGGGCCCATGGAATAAAAGGGCCTCCGTCTTATCCAGGGCCACCCGCAAGCTAAGCGCCTCGATGCGCCCGACCACCAGAGAGACTCCCCTGGTGGCCAAGCGCGCCGCCTCCTGAAAGTTCACCCCCCGGGCTGTGACCAACGGGCCCAGTCGTATCCCATGTTCCACAGGAGTGGTCCAAGGACAGACCCCTGCGGAACACCGCACGAAATGGGCCGACGACTCAAAACTCCCTCTCGGTCCTCGTACATGACGGTACGCTCCTCTAAATAGTCTGCCACTAGCCGCCTCAGGTACCCTGGCACTCCGTGATAGTGGAGTGCTTCCCTGATGCAGCTGAATTGCAGACTATTGAACGCGTTGGCGATGTCCAACGACACCTCACTACCTCTCCGGTCACGGCCCTCAGGCGCAACACAGCACCGACCGTCGAACGCCCCACTCGAAAACCGAATTGGGCGTCCGACAAATCGGGGCCGACCTCGCCAAGGTGCCAGACGATGCGGGCAGAGAGGACCCTCTCAAACAATTTACCCGCCTCGTCCAGCAACACGATGGGCCTGTAGGCCGCCACCGAGTCGGTAGGCCGTCCCGGCTTCCTTAAAAGTACCAGCTTCCCGCTCTTCCAGCAGTCAGGGAAGCGTCCGGACGCCAAACTAGCGTCGAACACCTCCCTGAGGCGGTCGGACATGTGGTCGAGGGCCAGGGCCAACACTCGGGCAGGGATCCCGTCTGGCCCGGGGGCGGTGTTCTTGGAACGGATCCGTAGAACAGCCACCCCTACCTCCGCCTCCGTGACGGGTGGAACACCATCCTCCTCGTCCTCCCCGTCGTCTCCAAGGGGGCCGACGGGGGTACGTGCTCCACCCGTTGCGGGAAAAGGCCCTCAACCACTTCCTGCAGGAAGCTGGGCTGGAGAGTCTACGTAAGGGGGGGGGCCCGACGCGCGGAGCTTTTGTTGCGAGGCGCGATATGGGCGACCCCAGGGGTCACGATCGAGACCCTCCAGCATCTCCTTTCTCTTTCCTTCTTTGGCACGGCTAATGGCCAGCTTCAGAGTTTCCCGCGCCTCTCGGTACTCCTCATGAAGCTGGTCCTCTTCCCCCTCTCCGCGGTGACACCGCCGGCTGCGAGTGTAGGACCTCCGGGCATGAGTACAGGCCGCACGGAGGTCCGCCAACTCCCAAAATTTTGGCCGACGCTACAGGACAGCTGACCCACACCGCGCCAAGGCCCCCTGGACCGGGGCGGATGGTGCCGACTCTGATGCTGTCCACGTTGCATCCCGTCTTCTCCTGAATGGCAACGCGGACATCCTCGACCGTGACCGAATCGTCGAGGCCTGAAATGCGCAGCTCCGCGCACTTGGTTGGCCTGGCGATCTTCACACCATCCGTCGCTGCAAATATTCCCCGCAGTTTCTCTGCAAAGGCGTCTGCCGTCTTTGCACCTTCAGCCCCAGGGAACTCGAGAACTCGAGCTCCCGTTTGAGCGAGGCGCATCTTCACGCCCACGGCCCCGAACTCACCGGCGAGACTATCCCGGGCCTTCTTGAAGACGTCCGCATAGCCCGCTGTCGCTCGCCGCCGGCGATACGGTAACCACTACTGCCGCCGTTTTGGGCGTCACCAGTTTTCGTGGTTTCTTTGTGGTGGTCACTGCCTGCGGCGGAGAAGGTGCATTCTTGGCAGCCTTCTTATTTCTATTTCGGGACCGCTTCTTGCCTCCTTCGACCTTCTGCCACCCGTCGACGTGGAGGGGGCAGATGTGGAGGGAGCAGGCGTGCTCGTCCCTCTAGGTGCTGGAGAGGGAAGCGGAGGGAATTTTGCTACCACCTTCGTCGTGGCCTTAGGTGGTCGCCCCTTCTTCGGTGCAGCTGCAGGCGCTGGTGCTGACACCGTCGCCGCATAAGAAACCACGACCCTGCCCCCCGAGACTGGAAGCGCCGTCGGGATTGTAGAGGTCTTTGCCTTGGCCGCGGCGAGTGGCGGCCGAACGATGGGAGCCGGAGGAAGCCTTGCCTCAAGGCCTGCGAGGCGCCCGTCCATCATCCTCCACACTGCGTCAATAATTTGACGCAGGTGGGAATCCGGAACTTCGGGGGGGGAGAGGGAGGAAGCAGGCTGTGCCGCAACTGAGCTCGATGGCTCAGCACAATTCGAGCGCGCCTGAAATTGGGCGAACTGAGCGCTGAGCTCAGCCACCTGCTCCGCTAACCGATCATTTGCTGCCTGGAGGCCCGCCACGTCACCATTTAGGGTCTTAACGACCCCAGAGACAGTGGAGGAGGAGTCCTTAAGGGCCTTTACAAAAGAACCCTTAAGGTTCGTGGACTTGGTGGCCACTTTGTGAATTATGGCGACCGCATCCGCTCTCTCCTGCATGGTTACCGGTGTTTGGGGGATAGAACCCCCTTCCACCGGCTCCCGGATTTTCAGCAGGAGGTTCGCAATCTCCTCCTCCGCTTCAATTTCGCCTTCCGCTCTGGCTCGGGCGTAAGCGCCCGACCTAGAGAAGGCGGAACCTGCTGGGGCTGGGATCGGCGTGCGTGACCTCGACCTCCCCCTCGACCTCCCCCTTAGGCTACTAGCCACTTTGGGAGGGAGCATATCTGTGGATGGTTCATAATCCTCATCCCTTGAGCGACCTCGCTTTCGGCTCTCGACTTCGCGGAGCTCAACCTCCATCTCCTATAACTTCGGGAGTTTGATCAACTACTTCTGTGGATGATCCAGCCTTGGAACGCAGACGTTCCGATTTACGGTTGCTCCCAGGAGTCAGATTGACTTCTGGGAGCTCCACCGATATAGTCGCCTCAGACGAGACTTCATCGTCGGTTGACGAAACGTCAGCAACTTTTTTGTTGCTCCTCTTCTTCTTCCTTTCTTGTACTTTCTCCTTCTTTTGTTCAACGTTTATTTTGTTTTGATTTTGTAAATTTAAGTCCATATTTAGTCCCACGATTGGGGGAGAAATAAAGGTCAACCCGGGCAGAGATCCCCCAATACCCGGGCAAGCGTAGATTTATGCCCAACCGAGGGGTCCGCAGGTGCCCCGGCTGGGAGTGCGCTTGCGACTGAACTACCCATCAGCCATGCATCCCCTGGTCACGCACCAGAACACGGGATTCAGGGTGATTTTTTAGAGAGGTTTTCTTCCTCGCAGTCCGGGCGGCTAAGCCAAGACCCTCGTTCCCGATCGGGATCGCGAGACATGACCACGACTCCTTTCGGGATTACGATATGCCGACGGTGGCAAGGAAACTAAATTTCCCATGCCTGCTCGGTGGCATTGTGAGTGCACGCCGAGCCCGTCCTCCTTCTCCACTGTACACTACACACAGCGGAGAAACGCTGACCCGTGGTAGGGTCCTCCTTCATGATTTTTTACCGAGGTTTTCATCCTCATAGCTCCGAAGAGCGAAGAGCCAACAGAGGAATCTGCAGAAACGCCCGCTCTGTTGGACCAAGCCTCGACCGAGTGGCCGAAGAAAATGGCCTCCTCTCCTTACTAGAATATTAGCCGTTGGCGATGACGCCCTCCCCAAAAAGCTGAAGAGGAAGCGTCATCGCCAACGTTTCCAGGGTGCACCACGTGGAGGTTTTCTAGACAGCACCCCTTTGACAATACACCCACAGCAACAATCCTCAGAGGAATGACTGCAAAGGGGGTTGACGGCACCACCATAAAATGGGTGGAAAGCATGCTCTCTAACAGAATAGCAACAGTTTCACTAAATGAAACATCGCACAAATTATATACGACACGAGGGTGCCCACAAGGAGGCGTTCTATCCCCACTACTTTGGACCTTCGCTGTTGACCAACTCCTTGTAGAAATGTCCAACCTCGACTATGACATACAGGGCTACGCAGATGACCTGGTGGTCATAGTCCATGAGAGGACCATGCCTCCACACCATCTCAACACTACTACAAGGAGCACTCAACACCATCAACAACTGGTGCAGAGAGAACGAATTATCAATCAACGCAGACAAAACTATGATAATTCCATTTACAAAGAAAAGGAAGCTGGAAAGCTTGTCAAATCCAAAACTAAACGGCAAAATACTTTCTTTCTCTAGTGAAGTTCCTAGGGGTCACACTGGACCAAAAGTTAACCTGGAACTCACACATCACAAACATAGTCCATAAAGCAAAAATGGCATTATAGATGAGCTGTCGCATGGCTGGCGCCAGATGGGGACTTCAGCCCAAGATTGCCCTATGGCTATACACGGCGATAGCAAGGCCAATCGTAACGTACGGAGCTGCCGTCTGGTGCCGTAAAGTAAGCCAAACGACTACCTCAAGCAAATTAGACAGCCTACAACGTACGGCTTGTTTAATAGCCACTGCTGCGCTATCGTCGACGCCAGGGAAAGGTCTAAATGCACTACTAAGCCTGACCCCGCTCAGCATCTATGTGCAAAAAGAAGCTAGCAAAAGCATATACAGAATATGTACACAAACGAAACCAAAGTGGCAATCACGAACACTAAACTCACTAAAAGAGTCGGTTTTCGGAATAAAAACTCTAAACATGCCAGCGGATGACATGTAAATAGAGATTGACTTCGTGAGAAGGTACACAGTAGACATACCACAGAGGGATACATGGCTGGAAGGCCTCCAATCCAACAAAAATGGTAGTCACGAGTGGTACACCGATGGGTCTAAAAAAGGCCGTGATGTAGGGTGTGGAATTTACGGAGAGAGGCCAAAATTCAGATGGAGCGCCAATCTGGGAGCAGAGGCCTCCGTCTTTCAGGCTGAGCTCTTTGCATTAAATAGATGCATGGAGATCGACGAGTAAAAAATCAACACATCTACATCAACTCAGACAGCCAAGCGGCGCTATTAGCACTATACAATTTTGAGACTAGCTCAAAGCTAATACAATATTGCAAGGAAAACCTGAACACACTGGGGCAATCAAACGAAATTACATTAAGATGGGTACCAGGCCATTCAGGAATCGATGGCAACGAAAAAGCCGATGAACTCGCTAAAGCCGGTGCAGCCAACCGACAGCATGGCCCAGAACCATTCTGCGGCATCAGCAAACAGCGAGCATATGCAATCATAAACGCCCAATATACATCATTGGCTATTAAGAGATGGAAGACCACGACTGGTCTAAGACACTCTAAAGCCTTTATAAAGGGCTATGATAATAAAGTATCCAAATAACTTTTAGAGCTCAAAAGATACAAAACCTGTGCAGTAACAAGAGTCCTAACCGGACACTGCAAACTGAACAAACATATGTTCACCCTAAAATTGGGCGAGAACACAACATGCAGATTCTGTCAAGAGGCAGAGGAAACTGCAATGCATATTCTATGCTCTTGTGGCCCACTAATGCGGCACCGAAGTATTAACCTAGGGTTGCACATCATGCAACCGCAGGAAATACAAACAGTCATTGCTGAAAGGATCTGGAGGTTTCTCGAAGCCATAAGTCTAAGCAGTGAGCTGTAAAGTAAAAAGTACGCTACAAAAGACCAGAGATGGTCGAGGTGGCACTAAGCACTCAAACAATAGTAGGAATATATCGGGTTAATATGTTTATCAAATATTTAATTGTTATCATGTAAGTAAATAAAAATTTGTTACTATACATTATTATGATTAGATATAAAGGTAGCGCAATGCTGTTGGTCGATTGATAAATATTGACGAATAGTGGGGTTATAAAATGCCATGCTAACATTGCAAGTTGTTAACAGTCAGTGGAGTGCTGATCGACGTTCGAACAACATAGCAGTTATTGTTATTTAGTGATTTTTGATGATTATAACAAAGATGAAAATTACTTTAACCAAGCAATCACTGGAACAAGTACATAGATGACAAACAGTATGTACCGTTATATTTACAAAATCAACTAAAACTGAGCTATAATGTGAAGATCACAAATTCACAACCTTCCACGGGAGTTACCTTATCACTCTACCAAAAACTTGCATGTTGCACACAGACAAAATCACCATTGTAAATAAAAATGATGAAGTTAAGGGTCACCGGCAAATTTGGGTGGGTCGCCGCTGGGTCAACCTATAAAAATAACTGAAAATCTTTCGGACCACCATATCAACGAGTCTGCAGTCATCCCGCACATCAAACTAGTAGATTTTTCAGGTTAATACTGTTCAGTATTAACCTGAAAAATCTACACGGCATTCAAGATAAGTTACTAATGCAGCATCCTATAAAATTACAAAAGATTGAATCCGGAAACACTTTGTATCATACGACGGTGCCTTTCTATGGAATATTACTTGGTGGAATTGCACTGAGTATTATCATTACTGTTCGCCATTGTATCCACAAAAATAAATTAAACGTAGAGAAATCGCAAACCGCAAGCGATATCCCGCTTCACCGAAAACCAGAAGAGGCCACTCCAGCAACATTCTCAGTCAAAGTCCTCGAATAGTTGCTATTCTGATGGTGGAGGTGTTACATTCCCTCGCTGCCTACACCAAAATCACTGATCAATGTATTAAAGGCATTTATACATTATACAAGGTTCCATGGATATAGCTGATTCGGCGCCTCGTTCCGCTACCCCACTTCTGCGCCCGCGTCATTGAATTTGTGCAGTGAAGTTGACCTTAATTATAAGAAATATTGAACAGCGACTTCGGTACTAGCATCGTCCGAGTTAGCACAGTTTTAGGGATAAGTTTGGTAGTTTAGATGGTAATTCCTTAAAGTAATTAAATTCATTTATTAAAGTCTCATGATTTTATAAGTCCTCCGGCTGGCACTTCTGATTAGTATGTAAATAGAATATTTTTAATAAGATGGGAGTTGTCGGACATAGTGTTCATTTTGAATTAAAATGACGATATCAATAACAAGAAGGTGCACAAAGTAGGAAATATGCTCGCTATTCAATTTATTTTTAATTCATTTATTAAAAAAGCGTATCGTATTGACACATCGTATTGACGCTTGTCATTTACTTGTAATTATTTACATTATATAAATATTATTCGTTATTATTGTTAGCCACAACAATAATAACGAATCTACGACGAAAGTGTATATTTATTGGATGTCGAGTGGAGTATGTTATTGTGGTTATAGCTGGTCGCAGCCCACGGTGTACTATGACCCTGTCCCCTAAGAAATATGTCTCCAATTATACAAACTGCACTTCGCACAGAGGAGTTGAAGTTAAAGATGTAGAATTAGCCAACGCACAATTGGGTAAGAACCTTAACAACTGCTACTAGCATGGTAAATATTGGGTACAGAGATGGGGGAAGTCCATATATAAACAGCACAAAGAGAATAGTAGCGGGTGCGATCGGAGCGTTGCAATACAGCTTACATAGTAACTATTCCGTAATCTGTGATACAGACAGCTCTAAAATTATGTTGGACATCGGTGTGGTTTATCTACTTATTACTCCGGAGCAGGGGCTTGTTTTTTTCCACTCTTAAATATGATTGATAATAGCAAAAAGATAATATGGTGCGGCACAGATCTGACGGCTTCGAATTCAAGTCAGTTCCGTGCGGACAGCTGCAGTGTCGAGCGCGAGCCGTCGAGCGCGGCACTGCCACCGCCACCCTACGCTACGTCTGCACCCGACGACACTGCCTCGTACTTGCAGGTAAAGTCCTAAACTAAAGCACTCAGTCGTAGCGCGAATAGATAATATTGTATTATATAGCCTTATGAAATTAAAAACGGACAAAGTTTTGGATTCGTGAATTGACTTTGACATTTACAAAAGTAGACCTTACTAATAGGAAGATGCGTATTGTTAAAAACAATTTTAAATACTTTAAAATCCAGTCAGCGTGCAACAACGACGGCTGAGGCGATTTTTGTAGGCATCGAATATAACTTTTCCTAACCACTGGATCGCTCGAAAGCAAAAAGTGACCGCAATTGACAGTACTTATGGTCCTCTTGTAAACTTGTAAACCTCTTGGCTCTAGGTATTACTGATAAGAATCCGTTCTTCTCTGAAGTAAAACGTCGATTAAATGTTTGATCACTAATGCGTGGGGTACACTGAAAGTTTTGCGTAACTCATTAATAAAACAATTTACATGTAAAGTTATAATATATTTACTGATTTTCAAAGTATTCTCCATTACATTTTAAACACTTTTTCATTCGGTCAACCATTTTTGGAATAGATCTGAACCATTGGTCTAAGGTTAAAAAAAAGTTACAAATTACAAAATTTTACAGTTTTTAAAGAGCCAATTAAACTTCACGTTTCAATATTACAGTATTTCCTTTTACAGGGTGTATCAGACAATGGAACACTTACTTAAATCACTGAAAGGGCATGATTCTAGCATGCAAATTTACTAAAAGTTTTTTTTGTTTACGCATTTGGTTTTTATGTATTTTCACAGCCACGGAATAAAAATTTATAAAAACAATTTTTTTTACGATTTAAAATTTTTAACGGCTGGCCACGGGACTTTCGCTTTTCTTTTCGCGCGATGCGAACATTTCGGGGCGTGGAAAAGTACTGGGCATGCCACGCGTAGCGGCGATCAGCGAGACTGCCGGCGAAACTCGCCGAGCGAATCGCACGAGCCTCGGGCGGTGCCACGGTGTCGAGCGGCAGACGCCAAATAGTGTAGGAACCTCATGAATTGTATTCGCCGCGAAAAAATGAACACTGAAACTTTTACTGCACAAATATTAGCTAGACCAGCTATTTGGAAGTCTGGTCATCCACAACATAAATATAAACATGTAGTGAAGAGATTGGGAAGAAATAAAAATAGGTACAATTTCCATATTGTGAAGGTAGGTAGTATTTTTTATTTATTTAGGTACAAATAATTATGTCATATCAATTATGTCAATTATGTCACTATAGCTTATAAAGAAGCTCGATTATTCCGCCGAGATGTTATAACGTCATGTATCGTCGTAAATCTGCATACACCTTTATCTCCAGTTCTGGTTGAATATTCACAAGAATATAATCGAAAGTTCCGACGCTCATTCTTCGATATTCCGACGACATTGTACTGTATTGCTCATATTTCTTGTGGAATTCTCCGTCTATATCCCGATTTTTATTCAAATCATGAACTCCATAATCTCTTCCAAACATTATATCTTGAATAAAAAACTACTACTCTCCAAGCAATGTCGAGACAACGTTGATGAAGACATCTCGCTCTTGGTTTATACTGGTCGCGGCGGTAAGGTAAACGCAACTGCCCTTGGCGTGTAAACTGTGCCGCGTGCATTGCCGCACCGCCCACCGCGCCGCCGTTCGCGACGCCTAGCGCCTGTTCCCGTGGCCAGGTCATAACTTTACACAGTCCACCTGCTTTTACGAGAAGCGGAGGTAAAATATCTGGAAATTCAAACGTTCAAAACTTGTAAACGGATAGTTTTTTTTTCAAAAATTGTTATTTTAACTCCAAGCTAGAATCATGCCCTTTTAGTGATTTAAGTAAGTATTCCATTGTCATATACACCCTGTATATGTTTGATATTTTACTTAAAATAAACGACTTTAAATGCGAAATATTATTTATTCATTTAGAACCATAAAAATATTTTAGCACAAAACATATTTTAGCTAGAAAAATAAAAACAGTCATTCGTAGGACTGCACGTCAGAAGTGAAAACATAACTTCACAATGTATTTGCATATACATACACACACACACGCACATTTGTATATTATATGATCAAACGATGAATATAGAAGGAAGTTCGATCGTTATAATATGAATAGCTCCATTCTTCAGATATAGTATTACCATGTAGTTTCCCTAACGTACTAGGTAGTGTCGCACTTTTAGATTTAAATCGATTGTTCTTACTCGATTTTCAATTTTAAACCGTCGTCTATCGTCTACGCATTATTACCGCTTCAGCAGTTTGCTCATTCTTTTAGAGAGACCAAAACTTTTACAAAGGGTTGAGGTGGGTGGGTTCTTATATCTTCGAATGGAGCTATTCATATAATAATGATCGAACTTCCTTCTAGAAGTTCGTTTGATCATATTTTATATTTTCATAGCTCCATTCTTCAGATATAGTATTACCATGTAGATGTTCAGAGAACTGAAGTAATGTATATTATTCTAAAAGTTTTGGTATGAAGTGTATTAAATAAAACAAAGATTATTGAAACTAAAATGATTTTTATTTCAACAACTTTTAAAGCAATATTAAAATAACAATCTTTAACTTAACTGATAATCTTAGAAAATTTTATATAATTTGCCTATAAATTGTTAACAATCAATTAAACTAAATTGTTTATTTCAAAGACAGACCTAGCTAACTCTTGTGAAATAATGGGGCGATTGTAAAATTTTGCAAACATCTGTGATGTAGCCGTCCACCGCGAATCGCGTCTAGTGATACACCTGAGGCGCGGGCGGCCGATGTTGAGGCGTGACGCGTGCCATGAGCGCTAAATTTCGTCACGTGTCGACACCACTCTCTGCTAACATATTTTTAATCCATCGATTGATGGTTTGTGACGTCACCGGCTTATGTGGACGTTTGTAAGTTATAAATAAGTTAGAAGACTCGTTTCTAATACTTTTTGTAATTTGTATGAGGGAACCATTTATCCAAGAAGTCTAAAGTTACCTGTGGATCCCATATGGTATTATATTTAGGTATACTAGGTCTACATTTGAAGACTCCTTTTAGTAACCGTGACACTTGTCCATCAGAACCTATAGGTATTATTGCCTAGAAGCAGTGATATAGCTGAACGATGGCTATTTAGTGTGCCATAAGAAGATCCATTTTCAAATTGTTTAGTAAGAAATAAAATGATCGCTGATTTTGGTGCTTCTAAGTAATTTATATGGTTGGTTAAACAATAATTCCAAAATAGTTTAAACGTTGTGTTATATTGTTTAATAGTGTTTGCCGCCAACGAAGAAATCATTAGATGTATCGCTTCTGATGGAATGCCCTGTTTTGTGAAGGCTTCCCGTAGACAATGGCGGCTGCCGGGATAGTCTGCACGGGTAGATGTATCCTGTAATCCGACCGAATGGCATTTTTTAGAAAAATAATATCTGATATTATAATATTGTTCAACAAAGGGAACCACACTTGGGTGGGCCAATAAGAAAAAACCAAAATTCCAGTTGCTCGCCGACAATTTTTTGTAAGCATTTTTGAATTATTGCAAAAGGAGGAAAACAGTAAAAATAATATTTTGACCATCATATCGTAAAAGCATCTACCGTAAGCGCATCCGGGTCTGGCTTCCAGGATATGTATACCCTACATTTGGTATTGGTGCGAGATGCAAACAAATCTATATCAATTTTACCTAGTTTATTGATAATGTTTTGAAAAGCATTTGAACGTAGTTCTATTTCGGTATCGGGATTAACTCTGCGCGACTCCGTGTCAGCTTCTTTATTTTCTTTAGAGTTGATATAAGATGCAAATAACCACAAGTTGCGTTCTTCGCACCACTGCCAAATGGATCTCGTTAATTCATTTAAGTGTTTGAATTGTATACCGCCCATTCTATTGATATAACTGATGGCCGTAGTGTTGTCTATTCGCATCAATATAGCGCAATCTCGGGCAAAACATTTAAGGCCCAAAAATGCTCCTTGAAGCTCTAAATAATTAATGTGATTTTTTAACTCACTTTCTTTCCAGTGGCCATTAGCGCGCATATTGTTGCAGACAGCACCCCAGCCTGATCTTGACGCATCCGTGAAAATTTCTAATTTGTATATTGGAGGTGTAATTAAATTTTTAGAAATTAAGATATTTCTTTCCCACCAATTTAAATCCAGTAAAATGTTATTCGACAATTTAATAATTGCATCGTAATTATTGTTAATTTTTTTCAGGGCGAGATACTTTTCCCTTTCAAATTTCTTTGTGTATAACCAACTGTATTTAATTGTCGGACATGCGGCTGTTAAAACACCTATAAATTGAGAGAATTCTCGAATGGTACATTTTTGTAATGTTTTGAATTTTTTCACCAAATGTAATATATGAGTTTGTTTGTTTTCTGGTAAGGACATAGTCATATTTTCTGTGTCAAACATATAACCTAAAAATTTGCATGTTTGTTTTGGCTCTAACGAGCTTATTTCGAAATTTATGATAAAACCTAAACATTCGAGGATTCTGACAGTTTCATTTACGTTCAAAAGACATTTTTCATAAGAATTTTCGAAACACAAGGTATCGTCTAAATATGTTACTGAACTAAAACCGCGTTTTCTTAAGTAACCTATCACTTCCTTCATTATTTTTGTAAATGTTCTTGGTGCTGATGATAAGCCGTAGGGATTGCATTAAATTCATACGTAATTAACTTTTGGGAATCTTCTTCAATTTGAAACCATAAATACTTTTCATGTTCTGGGTGTATAGGAACTAATAAGTACGACTCTTTCAGATCAATACTAGCCATGTAACTGTTTTTTGATAATAAAGTACATACACTTCTGTAATTCCTCAATCTTAAAATGTTCGTTATCTACATATTTATTAAAATATTTTAAATTTAAAATAAAACGATCTGTCCCATTAGGTTTTGGAATCAAAAAAATTGGTGAGAGAAATTGTTCAGTGTGGTTTTCGCATACAGAAATGGCTCCTAAGTCAAGAAGGTTATTAATAGCAAGTTGCATTTTTTGTTTCTCTTTAAATGATAAAGATTTATGTGGTATAAGCGGCCGTGTAACATTATTTATTAATGGTATACGATAGCCATTTAAAATATAATCTAACACAGTTTTATTTTTTGTTATGTGTTGCCAACAATCATAAAAAAAGTTAAACGACCTGCATGTACCTGAATTACTGCCGTGTTTGGGCACGTTCTCTGGAAAATGTGGCTGTCCTCGCCTGCGACTGCGCTGTCGGCAGCGGTGGCTGCGGTGCTTGAGGGCGAAATTTCCACAAATCTGCCTTTTAATTGCGACTGAATTTGATTATATTTTTGCGGTATATTTCTTTTGATTTGCGAACCTTGCTTTTCTATGGCTTTGGCAACCTTTATTTTTTCTGATAATCGACTGCCAAATAAGAATTCATCCCTTTCCTCTTCTTGAATTATGTTCAGTATAGATTTATCTAGACACGGAGTAATACATTTAGTGCAAATTTCTGTTTCGGTATAATGAAGATCTGTCAATATTCTACAACCTTAGAAATATATTTTATAGTTTTAAATTTACTTCCGTCATTAATTATTATTTCCATAGCTCTTGAAATAGCAGTGATTCCCAATCCTAATTGATTTTGTTTAACTTCCATTGTTGATTTATAAACTGTCTCCGTAGCTACTCATTATACCTGCCTACTTAGCTATACATTGTTATTTGGTATTCTGTAGATTCACATTTAATTTTATCTCAATACAGTCGCCAATAAACTTGCAATCGAAACACACGTGCATTTGTTTCACTCAGTTATAAACACGCAATAGTAAACCTTATTACAATCAACATATGGTCGAAATCGAGCCGGATTTACTACCTGCGGTTACGAGTCGAGAGAACAAAAGACAACATTCCACAATAGCGATAAGCGTAACCCTGTTTTTTGTGTGCATCGCTCACGAAGAATTATAATTTATTTCAATAGTTTTACATCAAAATGACGACGCCTACACCTACAAACGAACAACAACAACTTCTTTCCGTGTTAGAAGATACTGCCCGTCTATTCCAGAAAGCACAGACTAACCTCAGAAAATGCCCCAAGGCCCGCTTAACAAAGGGATACATAGAAGCCCGTCTGAATATCATAGACGATTACTGGAATACATTTAAAAGTACGCATCAGGAATTAGTGAAGATTACGCCTAAAGAACAGAAAGGAACAATGTCGTACTTTTTAAATGAGGAGTTTTATATATACGAAGATTTATACAATGTTCTACAGGGAGACTTGAAAGATATGGTTACACAGTTATCTAATAAATCAAATATAAGATTCAAGATCTGTTGATATGCAAAATGCTACTGTACATTTACCTAAAATTCACCTACCAAAATTCTCTGGAAGTTATGATTCGTGGCAAACATTTCAAGACTTGTTTACGTCGTTGGTGCACAATAACAGCTCGTTGAGTGATGTACAAAAACTTCATTGTTTGAAGTTAAGTGTTACACAAGAAGCCAAGTCGCTGTTGAAGCATGTAATGGTTACCGCTGATAATTATTTATACGCATGGGATATTCTGAAACAAAGGTATGGCAAGAAACGTTTAACTGTGAATTCAATTATGAAAAGGTTATTTAATCTAAAGAAAGTGACTACTCAATCCGCTGTTCAATTAAAGAGTTTGTTAGATACAACAGCTGAATGTTTAAATACCCTAGCTAATTTAAACGTTTCTACTGCCTCTTGGGACCCAATTATTATATATCTTCTGGTGCAGAAGATGGACCCAGAGACCCACAAGAACTGGGAAGAGTACGCTCATAAAGAAGAAGACATTTTACCTTCTTGGAAAGATCTTAAGAAGTTTATGGAGGTAAAGTTTCGCACCTTAGAATTAACACAGCAAACAAGCACCAAAGACAGTAGATTAGTAAAGGAACGTTTATTTCATATTGCCACATCAATTAAGGAGAAGAGTTGTGCTATGTGCGAGGATAACCATACATTAAATCATTGCAAGGAGTTCAGCAAAATGGAACCAGCTCAAAGAAGTGAGTTTGTCAAAAATAAATATTTATGTTTCAACTGTTTAGTATCAGGTCATACGGTATTTAAGTGTAAGGTACCTATGTCCTGTCGCATATGTAAGAGACGCCATCATCCTCTTCTGCATGAAAGGGAGACCTCACAACCTGTAAATTTATCAGTTATTTCACACCCACTTGTGACACATGTAGAAGAAGAGCAAGACGTTAAGGTCAATACAATGATGGTATCCCATTTCAATGCTAAGCAGAAACAAGCACTGTTAGCAACTGCGGTAGTGGAAGCAACGAGTGAACATGGACACACTATTGTATTACGGGCGCTAATAGATCAAGGCTCCGAAGCAGCATTTATAAGCGAGAAGGCGGCTCAACTATTAAAGCTCAAGCGACAATCAGTGAATGACAACGTTGTTGGGGTGGGATCTACAAAGATTGAAATAAGACATGTGGTACAGCTGCAAGTGAGATCACTATGGTACAAGGGTTTCTGCTTACCAATCAAGGCGTACGTAATGTCTAGAGAACTGACGACGAGGATTCCCATCAAAACAATAAATACACAGCATTGGCCTCATATTCAAGGGCTCAATTTGGCTGATTCAACTTACTTCAAGCCAGGTGAAATAGACCTGCTCTTAGGTGTGAGAGAATACGCTGAAATTCTACAAAATACATTCATAAACATAAAAAGTCCTTCAGGAACACCTAGCGCTCAAAAGACGTGCCTAGGGTGGATATTGTTTGGAGAAATTCACACAGAACAACCTCAAGAATCACATTTTGTCATGAACCATACAGTCGACGTGGAGGATATGCTGAAATCAATATGGGAAGTAGATGTAGATGCAAAAAGACACTTGACAAAAGATGAACAACTGTGCGAAGAAATTTATGAGAAGACCACTACAAGAAACAAAGAAGGGAGATACATAGTAAAGTTACCATTTAAAACAAACGATCCACTATGTTCTAAAGGAAACACCAAGGAGGTAGCTACTCAAAGATTTATGCAATTGGAGAGGAGGTTCAGAAAATCGCCAGATCTGAAAAAAGAATACATCAAAGTTATTAAAGATTACATAGAACAAGGACACATAGAAAGAGTACCTGAAAAGGAAATAAATAATAGATGTGTCTACTTACCTCATCACGCAGTTGTTCGAGTAGATAAAGAGTCCACTAAAACGCTAAAACGCGCGTTGTCTTCGATGCTTCATGTAAAGGATAAAACAATGTTTCTTTGAACGACGAATTGTTAGTAGGTCCTCAGTTACAAGAGGACTTAAGAAATCTTTTGATGAGATGGCGAATGCAAAGGGTCTGCTTTATGGCTGATATTCAACAGATGTACCGGCAAGTATTAGTAACCCAAAATGATGCACAGTATCAACGTATCCTCTGGAGATGTCACGAAACTGATCCCCTTGAAGAATATCGACTGTTGCGTGTCACCTTCGGTACCGCTCCTGCACCTTATTTAGCTATCAAAACGCAAAGTTGCTAAGGATGAGGCTAAAGAAAATACGCTTGTGATGCAGACAATAATGAAAGAGTTCTTTATGGATGATTTGCTGGCGGGCGCGGATTCGGCGGCAAAAGCTATATCACTTTCTAAAGCCGTATCACATACTTTGAAAAGGGGCGGTTTCAAACTTACCAAGTGGGCTTCTAACAGCATCGATTTTATGAAGTCTGTAGACAAAAGTGAAAGGTCAGCTAATGTTCACATTAATTTGAATCTTGATGGTATCATAAAGGCGCTTGGAATCGTATGGAACCTAAGCACAGATAAATTTCAATATAAATTTGACTTTTCACTTGCAGTTCATACTATAACAAAACGAAGCATTTTGAGTAAGATACAAAAACTTTTTGATCCTCTTGGCTGGATAGCACCAAGTATAATTATGGCTAAGGTTTTAATCCAAAAGCTATCGCTAGAAAAGGTAAATTGGGATGACAAGGTTAGCAAGGATTTAGAACAAGAATGGATACAAATCAGAGATGATTTTGCTAACGTTAATGAAATAGAAATAGAGAGATGGCTTGGGACGTTAAGCGTTCAAAAACATAACGTTCAACTTCACGGATTCAGTGATGCTTCAATGCGAGCTTATGCAGCAGTTGTTTACTTAAGAGTCGAAACCACAAGCAATAAGGTAGAAACAAAATTGATTGCAGCCAAAACCAGAGTGGCTCCCTTAAAGGCTACTTCATTACCCCGTCTTGAGCTTTGTGGGGCGTTACTACTGTCTAAGATCATGAAACAAGTCGGACAAGCAATGAGGATACCTTCGTCACAAATGTATGCATGGACCGATTTTTCTATAGTTATCGCATGGCTCTGTGGCAATCCCAACCGATGGAAAACCTTCGTGGGGAACCGTGTGGTGGAAATCGTTGAAAACATAGACAAACACTGGCACCATGAAACACTGGCACCATGTGGAATCACGTCATAATCCAGCTGATTTGGCGTCGCGAGGCATGTTTCTGTCTGTACTGAAGGACTGCAGGTTGTGGTGGCAAGGCCCAAGCTGATTATCTGAAAAACATATAAACCTTAGTAAGCCAAAAGCTATAGACACGGATATGGAATTGAAAACAACAAAAATTAATACTTACGTTAATAGAGAAGATGTATCTGAAAGGAGTATTATTTCACAATTTGAAGGTTTCGCAACCCTAACGGAATTAATAAAAACTGTTACTTACTGCAGAAGATTTTTACAATACAAAAAAGTACAAATAACTATATGTCGGTACAGGAATTAGAGGAGTCCCTAAATATTTGTATTAAATTAGTTTAAGAGGAAGAATATAAAGAAGAAATAGAACTACTGAAGTCAAACAAACAAGTAAAGAAGAGGAGCCACCTAAGGTCCCTTAACCCTTACCTTGATGACCAAAATATACTCAGGATGGGCGGTCGCCTCCGACATGCTAACTTACCTCAAGAAAGAAAGAATCCCGTCATATTAGGAACTAGAAACGCTTTGACGTTATTAATAATTGCTGATGCACATGATAAAACACTTCATGGTGGAGTACAGCTAATGCTATGTTACTTACGTTTCAAGTACTGGATAATTAGAGCCAAGTCACTTATGAAGAAACAAGTGCACAAGTGCATCAAGTGCGCCAGAGCAAGGGCAACTAGTAAAACACAAATCATGGGAGACCTGCCTGCTGAGAGAGTAAATCCAGCAAGACCTTTTCTGCACAGTGGGGTAGATTTTGCAGGACCCTTACAAACACTGATGGCTAAAGGAAGAGGGAACAAGACCACAAAAACATACATAGCAATCTTCATATGCATGTCGACCAAAGCAATCCACCTAGAACTGATAGGAGATCTAACTTCTGAAGCATTTATAGGCGCTTTTAGACGTTTTGTATCAAGAAGAGGTAAATGTAGTCATCTATGAGTGATCGTAGAAACTTTGTGGGTGCAGACAGAGAGCTACAGAAAGAAGCTTGGAATGAAGCAAATCTTCATCTCACAGGTCCAGTCCAAACAACTTTAGCAACAGATGATACATAATTCCACTTCATCCCAGATTATAGCCCTAATTTTGGAGGATTGTGGGAAGCAGGTGTCAAATCTGTTAAAACCCACCTTAAACGAATATTAGCAACTAACCTTACCTTCGAAGAGATGACTACAATACTGTGCCAAATCGAAGCCTGCCTCAATTCACGTCCATTATGTGTAATAGATGATACTGACCCGGAAGTTTTAAATCCATTGACCCCTGGTCATTTTTTGATAGGAGAAGCACCCATAACTGTTCCATCACCCCTTATGAAAAATGAAAACGTTCATAATTTGTCACGCTGGCAACATACACAAAAACTATTGAATGATTTCTGGCGGCGTTGGCAGGATGAATATTTGACAAAGCTTCAGCAGCGTCATAAGTGGAAGAAGAGAGAAAAGGAATTGGCAATAGGAGATATTGACTTAATCAAAATTGAAAATTTGCCCCCTGGAAAATGTTCATTAGGACGAATCGTATACAGTATAAAGAGTGGAAATACAATAACAAAAAGAACTGTTACCAAGCTATGTTTATTACCTATTGATCAAGACTGAAACGTTTGTTAATGTTATTATTATTTATTAGCACTTTGATTTTGTTTATTGTAATAATTATAAAAGGACTAACAGTCCTTTTGGTTTGCGGTATGTTGATTTATAAACTGTCTCCGTAGCTAATCATTATACCTGCCTACTTAGCTATACATTGTTATTTGGTATTCTGTAGATTCACATTTAATTTTGTCTCAATACAGTCGCCAATAAACTTGCAATCGAAACACACGTGCATTTGTTTCTCTCAGTTATAAACACGCAATAGTGAACCTTATTACAATCATAATAATAATAATAATAAAGAACTGGCAACACTAACCTGTAAGCGTCATATTATCTTACAGAAAATATTTTATCGATAAACATATTGTATACATCGCACTAAATTGTAAAATAAATACAAAACAAATATTTGGAAACGGATTCCTAAAATATATAAAAAAAACACAACCCAACAACATGCAAAAGTTCAAAAGAAAAAATTTCAAAGAAAATGACAGATGTCATATAAGACAATAGCCCGATCATAAAATAATATGCATTACCATAAAATATAATGCTTACAAGATATCAAGCCAGACAGAGGACTGCACAACAAATATCCCCGGACTCGTCGCACAGCTCCGCTTCACAGCTGCCAATACACTCTTCGGTAAGATCGGCAAACAGCGAGGCGTCGAGCTCAAGCTCCAGCGACGAGTATTTCTCCCCGCCGACGTCGCCAACACCTGTGCGTCGGCAGGGGAGAGGCCGGCCACCGTCCTGCTTAGGACCCCGAGGACCACTGACCTCGAATAGGGCCCCCGCTGCCGGTGGTGATGTGCGCCGCATGAAATGGACTTATTCAATGAATGAAAACGTCATGCGGGCATATTATCGGGCTACAGAGTTGGGAACTAACCTTACTGCGTACCGTGTTCGATTACTGCCTCTGTTTCAGGAGCTTGAACCAGCTGTCAACGTATCAGCACAACGACTCTCGGCTCAGGTACGGGCTATACAGCGCTGCCACCTGCTGGATGATACCGTACTTGAGAGGCTACGCTCTGACGTACGGAATAGATTTGTTATCCCTTCTTCATCGCAAGTTGTGGGTTTGGTGACCAATCACACACCACAATTGGCACCGCAATTACATGTTGATGAAATTGTGGATAGTGAAGCTATATCTGTAAGTACCCAATACAACGAAAGGTTAAGGAGCGCCTTGGAGGATGCGATTCTGAAATACCGGTTTGTGAACTTCAGTAATAGACCCCATTTATCCCGTTTGCCTATTGATAGACGAAATATAGCGCTGGTGTGTGCCTTGGATTCGTTATTGCCTGACTATTTAGACAATAGCGAAGATCTTAGTGATACACACTCTATTCTCTACTGTGCGGCTGTCGCAGTATGTCGAGTAGCTGGAGTACATTTCTCTGTAAATACCGCTACTACTCGACCCAAGCCTGCTGTGCCAGCCTGGCAGTGCAGAATCGAGAGTCGTATTGCTGAGGCCAGGACACTCATCGGTAAGCTAATCTGCTTTAGATCGGGTAATACGCGGCCGAGAGTGATGCGCTTTGTGAAACAGGCATTCTTGGGGACTGACATTAGTCCTCAACAATATATGTCATGTGTCACAGAGCGCATAGACTCTCTAAAGCAGAAAGTTTATGCATGGGCAAATAGGATTCGAAGATACAAAAAGCGAACAGATCGGTATAATCAGAATCGTATGTTCCAAAGAAATGAGAGGTGGGTTTACAGAAAATGGGAACAATCGGATCCCTGTGTGAGTGACGGGCATTTCCCAGATGATGATGTTACAAATGTATTTTGGCGTAACATCTGGTCGGTGCCTGTCACTCATTCAGAAGGTGATTGGATACGAGATGTCGGGCGCTCATGCGAGTCTATACAAGTAATGGACCCAATTTCCATAGCCACAAGTGATGTAAGTTGTGCAGTCCAGTCATTATCAAACTGGAAATCGGCTGGACCAGACGGACTGCACAACTTTTGGCTTAAATGGTTCCGAAGCTCGCATGCTCGTTTGGCATCTCAGTTCCAAGCAGCACTGGACTCCGGCTCGTTACCCCAATTTTTGACAACTGGCGTAACCCACTTACTCTATAAGTCTGGTAGTGCCATGGATCCCAAAAATTATAGACCAATTACATGCCTACCAACTATGTATAAGCTTCTAACATCTATTCTGAGACTCAAAATTACTACACATTTAAATAAAAATTCGATCATATCTATTTCTCAGAATGGATGTAGAAGCGGGACCCGTGGCACTAAAGAGCTCCTTATCATAGATATGGCCATTAGCCAACAGGTACGTCGTCACCGTAAGAATCTGGCGACATGTTGGATAGACTATAAGAAGGCCTTTGATTCAGTTCCACATACATGGCTTTTGAGAGTGCTAGAGTTGTACAAAATTGATACAACTCTTTGCACTTTTTTGAAGTCATGTATGGGGCAGTGGAGAACGGCACTTCGCTATCCAGGATGCCGGCAGATTGCGGCAAACGATGTACCAATAAAGATCGAGCGGGGTATATTTCAAGGTGATAGTTTGAGTCCCTTGTGGTTCTGCCTAGCTTTGAATCCTCTCAGTACGCTGTTAGAGGGTTCAGGACTAGGCTATAGGTTGCAGAAAGACGATCGAGTTATATCTCACCTTCTGTACATGGACGATTTGAAACTTATTGCCCCCACTAATTTGCAATTGACAGCGTTACTGAAGGTGACTGAAAACTTTAGTAACTCTATCAAGATGGAATTTGGTGTGGACAAGTGTGCAGTCATGCATGTAAGGAAAGGCGTGATAGTAGAATCTGGAGGAGTCGAACTTTCAGATTCAACAAAACTCAGATCTCTGTCTGCCACTGAAAGCTACAAGTATCTAGGTATATCACAGTCATTAGGAATACCTGAATCTCATATGAAACAAGCGCTGCAGGAGCGCTTCTTTGGCCGCCTGAAAAAAGTACTTAAAAGTCTTTTATCAGGGGGTAACAAAATGCGTGCCTGCAACGGTTGGGTCATGCCGGTTCTGATGTATTCCTTTGGTATACTTAGATGGACTCAGACCGAATTAGATGCCCTTGATAGGAGAGTCCGTACACTGCTGACTGCATTCCGAATGCACCACCCACGTTCATCGGTAATGAGGTTGTATATCCCGCGAAAGTTTGGGGGTCGTGGACTCTTAAACATTAAGACCCTACACAATCGCGAGATATACAACCTTAGAGAATATTTTCTTCATACTGATGTGGGAGTGCATCGTAATGTGGTCACAGTGGACAACGGACTCACTCCGCTCGCTCTGGCTAAAGAGAACTGGCGCAAGCCTGTAGTACTTAGTACTAATGATCGCAGGGAGGTATGGAAGGGCAAAGAACTTCATGGTCGTTTTTATCGGGCCCTCAATGGGCCTGATATAGACTTTAAAGCCTCCACATCTTGGCTACGGTTCGGTGATCTTTTCGGAGAAACCGAAGGTTTTGTCTTTGCAATTATGGACGAAGTTGTTATGACGAATAACTATCGGAAATATATTCTGAAAGATGGTACGGTGGACATCTGTCGGGCATGCCACTGTCCCGGTGAATCTATCAGGCATATTATTTCTGGATGTTCTCGTCTTGCCAACGGGGAATATTTGCATAGACACAATCAAGTGGCCAGGATTGTACATCAACAACTTGCCCTTAAATACAATCTTGTGAATTCAGAGGTGCCATATTACAGGTATGTGCCCGACCCAGTTCTCGAAAATGGTCGTGCCACATTGTATTGGGATCGATCTATCATCACTGACAGAACTATTGTTGCCAATAAGCCTGATATAGTGGTGATAGACCGATTAGAGCGCCGCGCAATGATTATCGATATCGCTGTTCCTCATGACGGGAACCTCGTGAAAGTTGAAAAAGAAAAACAATTAAAATATTTGGATTTGTCTCACGAGGTTGTCGATATGTGGGATGTTGATTCGGCGATCATTGTTCCGATTGTCATATCTGCTCATGGATTAATAGCCAAGAGCCTCGATCAACACCTTAAGAGGCTCGCGTTAGACGGCTGGATCAAGGGACTGATGCAGAAAGCAGTTCTCCTCGACACGGCCCGTATGGTGAGGAGGTTCCTGTCTTTGGAGCCCTAACCACCGGTGTCTTGGTCCCTGTACCCGATGTCGGTGGTCTACTATTTTTTATATTTTTAAATATATATTTTGTTTTATACATATTTAAAAATGTAATTTATAAGTTTCAAGTTTAATAAAGAGAATAATAATAATAAATTGTTTATTGCAACAAAAGAAAGAAAGATAATAATAAATTGTTTATTGCAAAAAAAAATCAACATCCATCTTTTTGTGTCTACTTCGAACTGCCTCTGCAACAGCAGCGGCTATCTCGGGATTTAAACTGGGTGATTTTAATAGTCTGCAGTTATCTGGAATATGGTGTTCCTTCAACAAGTTTTCTTTAACATATAGGATAGAGGAGCTTCAGATGACTCACAATCATTTTTAGGATCTTTGTATATGTAAGTTTGCGACAGCAATGGGTCGCATAAAACCGATGTACTCGATATGTCAACCGGTATAGTCAGTAATGATTCACCTGTATATTAGGGTGATCATGGTGCATAATTTCAACGTCCTCAAAATTATAATTTTCGGGTATTTGGACATCTGAAAGTATAAGGCAACAATATATATATATTTTTTTTTTTTGAAGGTAGTTTGAAAACCAAAACGAATATCACCCATGTGATTTTTTATTGTGATTGCGAAAGTTTTACATTACATTTCAATACAACATTAATTTTTAAAATTCGTTTGATGCTTACAATGTTTCTAGGTACATGTATTTTGCCTTCGTGTATGACTCTCCGTCAACCTCCAGGCTTAGATTTTTTCGTCATGTCTAATCATCGTGTATAACTCGCGGTTACCCTCCAGGCAGACTTATAGACGCTATATTCCACACATATATTTCGTATTATTACTCCGTTAACTATTTACTTACCCTGGTTTTCGTTATCAGAATCTAAGTCGGAACTTATAATAATTCGTCAACGTTTATGCACTCTTTGTTTTTCTTCTAAACGTTTCATTTTTTCCTTGTACCGATTTATTTTATCTTCAGCCTTTCGTTTCGGCATATTTGAAGTGACGTGCGTTCACTACCGCGCACAAAAAAGGAATGAGCAAACTGCTGAAGCGGTAATAATGCGTAGACGATAGACGACGGTTTAAAATTGAAAATCGAGTAAGAACAATCGATTTAAATGTAAAAGTGCGACACTACCTAGTACGTTAGGGAAACTACATGGTAATACTATATCTGAAGAATGGAGCTACGAAAATATAAATATAATTAGGTTAAAATAAAAAGTAGGTAATACCGTATCTAAATGTATATATAGGGTAAACTGGAAGTTCTGCGCTCCTGGCCGCTCATAAATGTTTCAATTTCGAATGTTATATTTTTTTTAATTTAAAAAAACTCGGCTCCGTCTTACGAATTTTCGATCAGGTCACGTGTCCTGGCGCGAGTTTAACATTTTTTACCCATCCCATAAAGTGCACAACGCCGTTAAAAAAGTTTTCACTTAAAAAAAGAGGCAGTCATGGGACTAGTGACTTATAGGGAACTCCAGATCAGATGTGTATGAGACTAAATGCTTACCAAACGTATAGTCACGCGCGAAGTTCATTCCGCAGCTGTATAGGTAATCTGGCCATAATATTAATTTGGAATATTATATAATTATTTTTCCTGAAACCTTCCGCTAACCTGCAAAACATAAGAATAATAGAAATGTATATAAAGCATACATACTATATAACAATACACCTAAATGATAGAATAAAATTTTGTCTCCTACCTTGTTAAGAGACTCTTATGCCCTTTTCTTTCGTCCTTCCGTATGCGGTTTTGTATGTTTTTAGCAGTTTCGTTGTAAATGCAGTTTCTTCTGAGATTAAGTACTAGACGCCTACGTAACTTTAACATAGGTATTAAGTTTTTTTAATTCTGCACACACACATTTGTAAGGCAATTTCATGTAATATATATGAAACATATGCGTAATAATTTAGGTGATTAGGTAATCGTCGCAGTTTCGCTGCGGCGCGGCATCGACACACTCACTATTAGCACAGAATACATAATAGTACCAGTACCATTAGTCACTATCACTATGCATATAAACAACAACTTGAGACACGTGACCGTTTCTGTTTCATTGTTTTTTTATAGATATAAGAATATTATTTGAAATAACTACTTGTATCTTAGCATCAAAATAAATAGATTTTCTTTCTTCTTTCTTTCTTTCTAAGTGCAAACGATACGACGAACTTAAAACGTCACATTACTCTCCTACTTACTCACTCACTCATTCACTCGCCCTACTCGCCACCACACTCCCCACTCTCCCTCCCTAGATTCCCTACTCCCACTCGCCCCACTCGCCCCACTCTCCCTCTCCGTCTCTCCCACCCTAGATTCTCTACTCCCATTCTCCCCACTCGCCCCACTCTCCCTACTCTCCCTACTCGCCCCACTTGCCCCACTCGCGTGAAATCTGACGCAAGTTTAACATTTTTTACCCATCTCAAAAAGTGCCCAGCGCCGCTAAAGAAGTTTTCACTTGAAAAAAATGGTTTATTCAAAGTTATTGAATAATAACATTAATGGGAGCATTGGCTTTGCATGCCTTTTGATATATTTAATTTGATATATATAAGTTTCTATTCCATGCGCGGAATATGAGACCCTCAACACGCGGTATTTCTTTTAGAGTTGTCCACTTGTGCTGCGTGACGTGCATGCATTTCTGGACCTCCAACTCCAAAAGACTTTGCTTTTCAAATCCAGCAATTACATTTGAAGCGCGCCAGCTTCAATTTAAAATGGCTCAATGTTGATCTCATTTGTATTTGTTTTGAGATGATTTACTGTGAACGCAAGGGTACTTTTATTTGTTTTGAATTGCTCGAATCTCTCAGCGAATCTATCCTTAATTTTTTGAACTCCACCTCAGCATATCGAAGGCTTTTTCGAAGTCCACGAAGGTTAATTGTGGTGGTGCCATTCTAATGCCTGTTCGAGGATGATGCGCAAGGTATTGATCTGGTCCGTACACGATCGGTTGGGTCGGAAGCCAGCCTGCTCTTTGCAAAGGAGAGGTTCAACGGCCCCCGACAGTCTATCTAGGATGATCTTGCACAGCACCTTAGATGGGATCGAGAGCAAAGTAATATCTCTCTAATTGCCACTTTCACTGAGGTCTCCCTTCTTGAGAACGGTGATGAGGAGGCCTTTATTCCAGTCGTCGGGTAAGTCTTCAGCTGACTGAACTGAGATGTTCCGCAGGAGAGGTGTCAACGCGTTTGCGGCGGTCAGCACTTCAGCTTTTCTTTCCGCCATGATGATATCGACTCCTAGAGCTTTCACTTCATCTTGCGTGGGGGGTGACACGTCAATATCCAGGCTTTGCGCGGGTAAGCTGACAGCAGGTGTGGTCGTTGTAACGGGGTCGTTCGGGACTCAGAAGATCTTCTTGAAGTGCTCCCACCAGCGTTGGCCCTCTGATGTCACGATTAGCTAGCCTTCTTTATCTTTGAAGGGCTTTTTCTTTCTCTGGTTCCGGTCCCCGGCCAAGGTCTGGTCGGCTTAGCCGGTCGAGCAACGGCCATTTGAGCCGCACTTCGGCCAAGACTAAGTGGTGATCACTGTCGATATCAGCACCACGACGGTTGCCTACGTCGAGTAATGATGAGCGCCATATGGAGCTAATGGTGACGACGTGGTCTATTTAGTTCTTGGTAACACCAGCGGGTAAATTCCAGATTTACTTGTGGTGTACACCGTGGATAAATAAAGTACCTCCGATGGTCAGGTCGTTATCCTGACAGAACTCCAAGAATCTCTGCCAGTTCTCGTTCCAGACTCCCAGCCCGTGTCTGCCCATGTGTCTTTGACAGCCGTCGTTATCTGAGCTGCTGCTTGCGGATGTTGTTCAAAGTTAGATTGAGTTCACTATAGAAATCGTCCTTGTCTTTCTCTGATACCAGATTTGTGGGCGCGTAGCACTGTACAGCGGTTATCTTGCGGGCCCTGCTGTTAAAACGAGCTGTGATGATTCGTTCTAAGATGGGTTTCCAGTCCAGGAGGCTCTTCTTCGCTGAATCAGAAAGGAAGAATCCCACGCCGCTTTCACGTTTGTCCTCTTCATTCTCCTTCCCGAAGTAAAGAAACGTAAGGCCAATGGACGTTCTTAGCTCTCCGAATCCATTTCTGCGAACTACACTGAGACCAAGTATATGCACTTTGTATCTCAACATTTCTGCTTCAACTTGAGCCAGTCGGCTATTCTTACTCAGTGTTCGCACATTCCAGCAAGTAATTGGTGTCTGCTTTTAGTGTCAAAGGTCGTCGTGTTTGATCGGTCCGGTTTTGCACTGTTTCAGTTTCTTTAATCGGTTTGAGGTTCAGGTGAGTTCAAGCGATTAGCCCACCATACCCTAGCCCACTGGTGGGGCTGCCACTTCAGAGCCAGCGGGCATGCACGGTTTTGTTTCGGGTTTCTCCCCTACTGAGACGATTCTGATTTAGAGGCGCAGAATACTCGCCTTTCACCCTGCATCCGTTAGCAGCAGCATTTCGAGGTGGCGGCCGCACGATTACGCGGTTGCAGCAGGTCCCAAGGGGGACGGCGGGGACATGGCTAGCTCGGACTGACTAGAGCTCTGCTCTAGATGGTACTTCGCCACGAGTACAGCAGATACCCTAACTTCCCTCCCCTTAGTTTGCTGTCAACTTCGAACACCCATACAGAAGACTGTTGCTTTCTTTCCGGCATGTAACAATATATCCATGTTTCATCTCCTGTCACAATGTCATACACAGCATTTGAACGTCCGTGATCGTACTTTAACAACATTTTTTTACACCAAACAACACGAGTCCGTTTTTGTTCCGGGGTGAGTTCATGAGGAATCCAGGGCAACAAAGTTTTCTAACTTTTAAATGTTGATGTAAATTTTTTTGAATTTGGCTCGCACCAATCCCCAAATGGCCTCGAATCTCCTCATAGGTGATACGCCGGTTTTCTTCAATTAGTTGCCTGACAGTAGCCTCATTTTCCTCAGTGATCGCAGTTGAGGGCCGACCTTCACGAATTTCATCACGGAGAGAAACACGGCCGCTATCAAATTCTGCGTACCAACGCCTTATGATGCTCAAATGAGGTGCTTCCCTCCAACAAGCATTTTGAAGACGAGCAGTGGAGTCTTGCGGAGTCCGTGAACTTTTAAAATCATAAAAAATCATCGCCCTAAGATCTTTTCGCGTTAATTAATTCCATTTTTGCTACGGATGACGAACTTGAACTTGTGATAAAAACAATTGACACTCGATTTCCCGCCAATTTTTTTAATCAATGATTAAGTTTCTTATGCTTAAAAAATATAACATTCGAAATTCAAACATTTATGAGCAGCCAGGAGCGCAAAACTTTCAGTGTGCTCTAAGTATGTACTTAATTAAGACCCCTTAAATTTCTGTCTACCACCACTGCGATAGGTCGACCAAAATGACTTAAGTAAATGTATACAAAAGTGCTCAAACAAAAATCCTTAAACGTGTGAATGAATGTTTGCATAATTGTCGAAGGTTTACGAAATGTGCCCACCAACATATATGTACATATAACCTGTCAAATAAAATACTATAACATATAGATTAAAGTTATTTTTCCATCCCGCGGGAACCGTACTTTTTTTCTGAATAAAAAGTACCCTATGTCCTTCTTCGATTATACAGTGATTTTTATTAAAAAAAATGTATTAATTTTTTTTATATATACAATACTAGCTATGACTAGCTACCGGCCACGCGTTGCTGTGGCTAAGTAATTTGTAATAAAAAGATATTGTGACTATAATTGAGATAAAAACTATCGTACCTCTGAAGTTGGACCAAACTGTGCAAAATTTCATTAAAATCAGTTCATTACTTTAGGAGTTCATACTTCATAGCGACCAACGTGACACGAAAATGTATATATACATTTTCGTGTCACGTTGGTCGCATAAAGATAAATAGGGATAGAGTAGTAATTGCTGTAGTGAGATTAATAGAGAGACTGATCACTTGCATCGCATCGCAGGTAGTGGTGGAGAGGCACCGGCGGCGGCGCGAGGTGACGGAGCGTCCAGCGCAAACTTCGCCGCGATTGCCCACTGCCTCCAGCCCCCTCACGCGCTTGAACGCTCCACAGGTTCACCCATCATTATTGATTTTACTAATGTTGCTACTGTCTTATAACTCATTTAACCCTTTCAACATATACTCATGACACGTCATCAGTGGCGCAGCGGAAGTGCATTCTACTGGCACGCCGTGTTACGGGTTCGATTCCCGCTCAGTGCAAATATTTGTATATGTGTCGGTTACATCGACGTCGGTTACGTCAGTTATACCTCTGGCAGGCCTATGCCACTCGACGTACTTATGTGCGCTAAACACCTCCCGGATGCTCGTTCGCTAGTGGACTTTATACGCGACTGCGTATAAAGTCCACCAGCTGTCGGCAACCCACTGCGCGAGACTTCGCGCAGTGGGTTGCCGACAGCTACATCAAGCGCTCACGCTTTTATTTTTTAACTTTAAAGTACAAAAACGTAATTCGAAATCTTATTGATATACTTAAATACTTTAAATACAGTCAATTTCAAGGTGAAAATTGACATGGTTTCCAGTAAGAGAAAAAATGAACAAAATCTTTCTTTTTTCCATTTACCTGTCGATGACGAAAGATTAGTGTACCTAATTGTTTTTGTAATACATATAACATTTCAAATATATTTTGTGAACGGTCTTCTTGATATGTGTTTTGGTTTCTGTTATAAGTAAATACGAGTTAATACGGTTTTTACTGTCACATAGTTTTTTTTAGATAAGGGTTTTTATGCCCTTTGTTTAATATACAAATACCTACTTAATTCAAATGGTTAACCATTCGAATCAAGTATTAATTTCTAATACAAATAAAAATAATTAATAATGGTTTACCATTTTTATTGAATATTTATATATAGTAAAGAAAACATTCGGCTTAGTATACTGCAGTCTCTTAACATATCTCCAAGGACAATTGGTTCGTTTCACAGTTACCTGTCTGGTCGCCGACAACGTATACGCATTGAAGACTCGGTGTCTTCTTGGTGCAGTATTACTGCTGGTGTACCGCAGGGTGTTGTTTTATAAACTCCATCTCTAAACAATTACGTTCCTCCTACCATCTTTATGCAGATGATTTACAAATATATACACAAGCTCCGCTTAACATGCTATCGGAAGCCATTAACAGAACCAATCTAGACCTATCGCACATTTGCGATTGGAGTCATAATTATGGACTTAAGGTTAATCCCTCAAAAACGCAGGTATGCGATGTCGGCAGTCCTGGATTAGTTTCAAGGATTGAATGGTCTCAACAATTTAATGGCACTTCATTACAGATCAGCACAAGTGTAAAAACCTGGGAATATGTATGGACAGTACCTTATCTTAGGGTCTGCATTTGCAGGAAGTTAGTTGTAAAGTTTTCGCTTCAGCAGAATCCTTACGAAGACCACGTAACTTTCTTCCAACTACCACTACAAGCACTTCTTCTTCTAATTCTCGAGTATGCCGATGTCAGCTATCTGAATCTCACTAAAGCACAACTTGATAAGCTTGAGCGTCTTCAAAATTTTTGTATAAGATTCATATATGGGCTACGAAAATATGATCACGTTTCAGAATTCCGTCAAAAGCTCAAGTGGCTTCCAATTCGTTCTCGCCGGAATACTCATGTCCGCTTTTTACTTTACAACATCATATTCAACCCTAAAGCCCCATTTTATCTCAAAGAACGGTTCAAGTTTCTTCATGGCACACATGAAAAATGTCTAAGGTCATCTGAGAATTTGAGACTGGAGATGCCACAGTGTTTCACAAAATGTTTTGATCATTCTTTTACTGTTCAAGCTGTACGCTTGTGGAATGGATTACCAATTAACATTAGGCGAGCACAATCAATAACTATTTTTAAAAAGATGGTTCATGAACATTACCTTTCACTTTAGTTATATTTATATATGTGAATGTAGTTACCACTTATCACTTTAGGTATACTGTATATGTATGTATTGTATATAATATAGTTCATGGTTTATGTATGTATATTTGTTAGTATATTGAGATAAGTATTGGTATTTATAGTAGGTAAAGTAGGCTAATGTAGAATATCTGTATATTTTTAATATTTATTAGAAACTATCGACCCGCCCCGGCTTTGCACGGGTGCAATGTAGATACTAATGTGGAGCAGTGTGGAGTGATTAATAATATTGTGATTATGATTAGTCTATGCTACAGGATATCTTTATGTTACTCTATGTACATGTTTGTACTGTCTCATCAAAAAACGGCTGTAAATATTGTATATATTTACAGCCGCTTTTTGATGAGACAGTACAAACATGTTTTCTTTAGATGTTATTCTCGAAAGCGCGACAAATAACTGGCCATATGAGAAACACTCAACGCTCAAATCTAAGCCTACAACGTTGAATGTTTGACCCTGTATCTTATTAATGGTCATTACAAAACTTACTAAACTTATTAATGGTTATTAAAGGAATCCGGGGAAATAAAACATCTTCTCCAGTACCGCATTTGTGCGCTCTATTATGAAAGTTTTAAGGGACTTTATCAGCAATCGCGTACCGTTACATAATTTAGGCGGATTAAGGTTCCTTAATAAAATAACAGGACAACCTACTTCCAACACCAGTTTATGTGGAGAGAGTCCAGACGGATTCAAAGAATTAAGAAATACTGTTCGGAAAATGAACAGCCTCTTCAAAATCGAGTACAGTGTCGACTGAGTAGTATATTTTCGTCGGTGCATCAATCTTTGAAAAAATCAAGTTATTCACCTTATCTGCCTGTTCGTTAGTAGGTGACAGAATTGCTCTTTCTTTAAACCAAGATATAGTCTTACAACTGTTATCAATGTCGGGATAGATACTGTTGACTAACTCTTGAATGTTATTTATTAAAACACAAAGGTTTTGATTCTCTAGGTTAATCCTTTCATTATTTTGTGTTAGATCTCCATCGCCAACTTTGAGCAAAATCTCTGAAAAAAGCCTATTCTCACGTGAAGACAACGAAACTCGCATGTTTGTTTTCACTTTTTTTTTGAAGTTGCAATTTATTGACGTGTGGCCAAAGGTAATATCTTTTAATGAAGCATTTATTTCATCAGCACGTGTACCTCTAGTCACAACTGGTAGAATTTGACGAAAGTCACCTGAAAACAAAATTGTACATCGACCCATTGGTGAGTTTTTGCTGCGCAAATCGCGCATTGTTCTCTCATATGCTTCCACGAAAGCCTTGTTCGACATGGTGGCTTCATCCCAAACTATTAGTGAGCAATCACGCATCAATTTTCATATAGGGAGTGTGGGGGCGAGTGGGGAGAGTGGGTAGTGGGGGAGGTGGGGAGAGTGGAGTTTCTTTATTAATTTATGTCACCAACCTGTTAATGTGACGTTTTAAGTTCGTCGTATCGTTTAAGTTTACACTTCTGTCGGCAGTCCCATGGCTGCCTCTTTTTTACATAGTGACGCCCTCACCCGCGCTCACCTGGCTCATTTGTTCTGAATGCGACACATCTGGAGTCGAACAATATTGTGTTGTACTTGGCTTCTTTGATGTCGTTTGGAATGCTATTTTCCAACTGTTTTTGCCATTATGTCAATAATTTCTAATAGATGGTTTCTGGTTGATAATGTCATGTGGCATTAATTCCGCCTCGTGCATTGTAAATTGCAGGAAGTTTTTTAAATAAAAAATAAAAAAAAGAATCATTCTGTATTATCTTTGATAAATATGATACTTGTCCCTTTTTTAAGTTTTCTAATTGAAACTTAAGAGTTAAATTATGTTTGGAGAGCAGGAAAATTAAGAAGTTTCCTTGACCAGGCTGAGGACATTGTGTGGTGAGCTCGCCAGGGGCTTCGTGGTGCCTGCTGATTTAAGTTTGTCGATAGATACAGTACAGTATCCATAACATTATCAGTATAACAGGATCTATCTCCATTTTTCTTTCTCTGTTTGAATTACTCGCTCAATCTCCTGATCAATACCCTAGCATGATTTAATTTGTTGTACTCGTGTTTTCCACTTGATCATACACTGTTTGTGCATTTGAGATGCCTCGTGCTCTTTTAGTCTCTCTGAAACTTTTTTCCAATTAATAAACCCTATAGTACACAACGTAGACGTAGCGGAATTATAGATACCTATATATGTAGATGTAGCGGAAGATTTAATAAAAAAAAACACCCTAATAAATTTGAGACTGAAAAATCAAAATCAAAATAAAAATCAAAATCAAAATCATCAATTTCAATTAAACCCTTATAGGTATTTTTGAATTGTCAGGAGTAGCAGTCAGTCAGACTAAGTTAGTCGTGAAGCTAATTGCCTGTTCCAATAAGTAGATCCTGTGGAGAAGAACAGGCAAGAAACTCCAAGGACACTCTTTTTCAACAACTTTTTTACAACTTTTTGGTTACATTGCTTATATGCACAAATTAAATGTGAGGACAATGTAACGTATTGTTCTAAACTATAAGCAGTCGCGCAAACTACTGCTGTATGTAAGTAATAGCAGTTCGGAGATGACCATTTTTATTTTTATTTTGTTGTGTGTGTGGAAACCCCCTCGGGCCGTCACCCCGCCGGGATTTTCGGCGGGGCGGTGTGTCGGAATCGAACCGACTAAAACCACACGGTGTGCCGTACTGCGCCTTAAGTAGGAGGAATCCGGGAACAGCTTTATTAAGACATCCGGAACCCTCCTAGCGCCTGCCCGCAAAAGCGCGGGCACCTTCGGGTAAAATTCTCTAAATTAGGCGACGTCCAGGCACACGCGGACGCCGCCTCCTCGCGGGGGCCACTATAGCGGGTGGAGGGGAAAACCCGTCCCATCCACCCGCGGCCACACTCAGGGTGGCATGAGGCGCTGGTAAGCGCGCCTCCGCCGCCCGGTTCGCCGGCGGCGAATTAGGTCCGAGTGGAGATCGTCCTCCCGGACCCTTTCCGCCGCCTCCTTCTGCGAGATGACGTCCTCACAGAAGATCGCGACTGCGGTAAAATTCCTGTCGCTACCGGCCATGGAGCGTATGACGGCCGGTAGCGAGAGATCCCCTCCGATGACTGCATTGAGGGCCCGACGCTGCTTCGCCCAGGCGGAGCAAACCGCCAGCGTGTGCTGAGCCGAGTCCTCACTGCAGTCGCAGTGGTGACAGGCGGGACTCAGTTCCCTCCTAGCGACCGAGTGCAGGTACTTCCCGAAGCAGCCGTGCCCGGAAAGGACCTGCGTCAGTCGGAAGGAAAGGGTCCCGTGCTGTCGCCCTGCCCACTCGACGATGACCGGCTGGAGCGCCTCCACGGCGGCAAAGCCAGCACGTGGAGCCTCCAGCCGGGACGACCAACGAGACATGGTGGCTCGGCGAGCGGCCTCACGCCATTCGCGTACCTCTTCGGGCGGGGGCCGACTGCCGCTTCCCGTCCGGAACTCAGCCGTTCGCCGATATACTTCGGCGAGCACTTAGTTCGGAGATGACCAGCCCCAACCAACGGCACTCGTTCACGAGCATGACGCACGCGCCAGCCATCGTCCACTTCAACCATATCAAAGGGAGCTGAACGACCCGACACATACGCCACCTATCGGCAGGACATCTAAGCGAGCATGACATACTCAGTACTGCCAGGCAAATTAGCAAATTAACTTAATATGTTATTGCCTACACAGTTCTCATATGTACAATTCAAAATTTTCTAAATGTTACATATAATTGATATCAAATACATGTAAGATAATGTCAATGATTTAAGTTAACAATGTCAATAATAATGATAAAAAATATAAATAATATTATTAATGTAAATAACATGTCAGATAAAAACTAGTATACAAGTAAATATTCATATATGCATATTTCTTACGACCATGCGTCATTTACATTGTGGCTGTCGAGCAGGACCAGCATTTTGCCAAGCATTTTTATCAGCTAAATAATCTTCTAGTTTATAATATGCTCGTTTACATAGTGTGCGTTTAATGCAAGTTTTAAATTTCCATAAACTATCAAATTTTGAGTCGAAGCCAAATAACAAACTGATTAATTATCTATGTTTTATATGCACCTACCTAAAAATGGACATGGCTCTATGTAGGTACCTAATTAATCATTTTATTATTTGGCGCCGACCAGAAATAAGTTTATATAAAATTTGATAGTTGAAGTAAATAAGCTCAATACTTAACTTATTTTAAGTTTGGTTGAAAAGGTTTATTTATTTTTTGCTTTATAGTTCTTTTCGTAGGTTTAATTTTTTGTTGAAAAGATTTTTATAATTTGATTTTTTTTTTCATCATTAGCTCAGCTACATGATGTTATGATTTCTAAACGCAAATCACTACATAGTACAAAACAAAGTCGCTTCCTGCTGTCCGTCTGTCCCTATGTATGCTTAGATTTTTAAAACTACGCAACGAAATTTGATGCGGTTTTTTTTAAAAGATAGAGTGATTCAAGAAGAAGGTTTATATGTATAATACATACATAATATAGTAGAGAAATACTGATAACTTTAGAGGTTTCTAATGTGATGTCGTAAATAAACACACTTTTTTTGCGTTTACATTGCAAACGCTGGCTGAACCCTACAAGATAGATCAAAATAATGTACCACAGTATTGTAAACCTTAAAAAGGTCTACAAAAAAGTCCGCGATGGTATATGTCTATCTCTTAGGGATAACCCACAATTACCATTTTTTATCCTTTACTTTTTACGAGAAATAATGGCTTATTTACGAAGCGATTTTAAGCAATACAGCATTAACCCTTATCAAATTAAGTACCTTAAATACATTGTGCATTTAATATAGATCAAAACTGCCCTTTACAGCATGTAATTGCAATGAATATTTTCGACAGATTTAAAATGCAGGGACGTAGCGGTTGCGGCGGCGGTACCGGCCAGAGGGTTATAAATGTCGCTCTTTCAAGAGTAACCTCTGAAGAAAACATGTTTGTATTGTCTAATGACAAAAAAGCAGTGAACGTTGTATATAAAGACATTCTGTAGTATATTTAGTACCATCATTGCACCCATGCGAAGCCGGGGCGGGTCGCTAGTACCTCATAAAGTAATGAGAAGTAAACAGAAACATTGTTAGTTCCTACAATTTTCGAGGGTTTCTCTCAATTTTATCAGGATCCCATCATCAGATCTTGACTTTCTTGACATAGGACCACCCTTCTAACAAAAAAAGAATATTAATAAAAATCGGTTCGGCCCACCAGCCGCTCTGCCCCCGCTTTTTAAATCACTGATATCTTCTAAGATATTCATTTTAATGATATGCTGTAAAGGGCAATTTTAATCTACATGAAATGCACAACGTACCTAATGTATTTAATCGGATAAGGAATAATACTGTATTGTTTAAAATAGTTTGATAAATAACCAATATTTTTTTTTGTAATATGTAAAAGATAAAAATGGTTACTGTGGGTTATCCTTAGGAGATAAACATATACCATCGCGGACTTTTTATCTATCTTTTTAAGATATACAATTCCGTAGTACATTAATTTGATCTATCTCGTAAGGTTTAGCCAGCGTTTGCAATGTAAGCGCACAAAAATACGACATCACATTACAAATCTTTGAATTTCTCGGCTTTTTTCTACTTTAATATGCATGTATACTACATATAAACCTTCCTCTTGAATCACTCTGTCAATTGATGAAAACCGCATGAAAATCCGTTCAGTAGTTTTTCAGTTTATCGCGAACAGACAGACAGACAGACGTGGCGGGGGAATTTGTTTTATAATATGTATGACTATAGTGCGCTTTCAGTCATCGTAAAGTTGCGATCATGCTGAGTAGTGAATTAATCTGCCAGCCTTGAATTTGCCGCCCGGGGCACGGGCTCCGGCTTGGCCCCCCCTGGATCCGGCTCTGGTATCCTTATGGGTCTCTATAAAAGTCTTTAAACAAAAAGGTATACAACTTTGTACAGACTTATTGTACAGGATAATGCTGTGTCTCGTCTGGCTGTTTCTATGGTTCTACATATTTATGTATAATATATGTGTTAACGGTGTGTTATGCACGTCGGTAGGTGGGCGGCGGTGGTGACCGCGGCGTGTACGTGTTGCCACACTCGGTGCTGCTGGCGTGTCCGACTGCCTCGCCACTGTGTCACGCTTTACACGCACATAACTACCACACGTAAGGATCTACTTTTCTCTAGTCAATGAGTCTTGTCAATGAGTCTTGTCAATGAGTCTTGTCAATGAGTCTTGTCAATGAGTCTTGCCAATGAGTCTTGTCAATGAGTCTTTTCAATGAGTCTTGTCAATGAGTCTTGTCAATGAGTCTTGTCAATGAGTCTTGTCAATGAGTCTTGTCAATGAGTCTTGTCAATGAGTCTTGTCAATGAGTCTTGTCAATGAGTCTTGTCAATGAGTCTTGTCAATGAGTCTTGTCAATGAGTCTTGTCAATGAGTCTGTTCAATGAGTCTTGTCAATGACTCTTGTCAATGAGTCTTTTCAATGAGTCTTGTCAATGAATCATTTGAGAATGTATATATGTACATTCACTGTATCAGAGGGGGCGCGCTAGTGGACGCGGCGACGTGCGCGCGCAGCTCGTCCTCGCTGGCGCCCCACGAGGGCCCCGGCGTGGGCGCCGGGGACCTCCAACGTGAACCACGCAACGAGCAGGTAAGAAATAAGAATATTTATCAATTCGTTATTAGCTCGTACAAATACTTATGTTTTTACAATTTTCATAAATATTACATTTGTATGTTCCCTCTGGATTTATCCATTTTCATGCACTAAGCTCACAAGGCATAATGATGAGGCAAATGTCGTAAATTGCGAATATGATATTATGGCGAATATGGTTTTTTCAGAATATAATGTTTTGATAATATGATGATTTGCGAATATAATGCTTTGCTATTATGATTTTTCGCGAATATCATACGGAGGGATTTAACGTAAACGCACCCATCACCGCCAGTTTAAGCCAAGTGCAGTTTGATATGCAAAAAATAAGCCCATGTTTAATAACTGGCGTTATTTTTTATTTTTTTTTCAAGTACTAATGACCCAATTAATGACCTTTTTAGTCATAGCACAGATAACATAATACTATACTAGTACAGATACCTCATCCCATACAACGAAACGTGACCCTCCTAACTCGGGCAATTTTGCGGGCTTTTATTTTTGCACCTACAAAGGCGCTAGATGCCTCTAACAACGCGATAGATACCTAGAGCCACCTAACGATGAAATGGAGTTATTTACCTACTAATAAACGCGCAACCAATAGATGGCGCTAATTAGTATGTAATCAGCAGGTAGGAGTGTTCGTTATATTAGATAACCGATAAAATAACTTATTACTTATAAATAATCAAACGGCCTATTATTTATTACAACCGGTAAGCATTATTTTTATTTAACGAATATATTTATTATTACATACGACCACGTACGTGAAACATCTCGCGGATCGGCCATTCAAGGTCAATTTCACTTCGATCATTGTTGTGTTCGATAATATTTGTATCCCATGCCAAATTATTTTGTTTGTTGTCCTTAAAAACTGCAAAAGTACAGGTAGAACGGTAATAGGTTCTATTAAAGAAAACTGTATAACCTATTACCGACCCACTTAAATGTATATGTATTGAGTAAATGTATCGTTTTTTTTAGTACATTTGTATGATTATATAGGCTCAATAGCTATGAATATTTAATATTCATGATATTTTAGCTATAAAAATACAATATTTGAAAATTAAACATCTTTCATTCATTCATTCATTAACCTTTATTCATTAAAACATTTACATAGGAACAAAGCTGATTTTCACAGCTATCGATACTCTTAAATATATGGCGCTAATAGCTCAAATACAACTTGACATATTAACTAATAAAATTAGTATAGCATACTACTTATTAATTGATGCATTATAACAAGAAAAATGGAAATTAAAATATTCATCGAAAACCTAACATCGACATGGGTCGGTAATAGGAATAAAATTTTGATTGTTGTTCCTATTACCGCCACATTTTAATATCGAATTTTAGACAAATTAAAGCTGTATCTCATGAAAATTAGTAATTATTTGTGTTTATGAAAGTATTAAGAAAGCATCAAAAGAGCATTCATTAGAATGCTTTACGATTATATTTTCTACTAAAAAAGAAATGAGTGTACTTACGCAATCCGGAGCGGGACACTATTAAATATGCGCTATCTCCGGACTCCGTCGACGAACTGTCCGATTATTCTTTAAATCGTTGGTTTAAACTCACAAGCAAGTGATATATATTTGCAATACAAATACATCTATATTTTCTCTAGAGCAACCACTTGTCTAACTTTAATACAACAGTTTAAAATGATAATTTTATGAAACGGGCGGTAATGGGTGCCGATTTTCAAGAGTCGTTATTAGGTGATTTTACGTTAAGTAAGTGTTCTATTATCAGGTACAGCCAATTTTTTGTTTCATTTAACAATTTCTTGTTGTACCCTAACTTCAACTTATCCTTTGCAGAAAAAAAGC
>OY982564.1:26413382-26440811 GCA_963859945.1 Euplagia quadripunctaria | reverse complement strand
CGCCATCACGGGCGCCGTACAGACGTCCTCGGACTACGCGCTCAAGCCGGCGCTGGCCCTGCTGTACAACGCGCTGGTGCAGCCTGTGCTCGTGTTCGCGTGCAACGTGGCGCGCGGCTTGCGGGCAGTGCTGCGGCCCTTGGCGGCGGCGGTGAGCGAGGCGGTGGAGCCGGTGGCGCGCGTGCTGGGCGCTGTGCGCCTCGTAGAGGTGCGCCTTGCGTGCTCGTGTTCACGCTGTGCGCACTCGCGTCCCTGTGATTCCGGACACTGACGCCCACCTATCTCACAATTTACATGTAATCTAGGGATATTTATCCAATAATATTTGGTGATAAAATAGTGCCTAAAAGAAAGCATTTTTATTTTACTCAGCTAAGATTTTCATCTTTATTGGTGAAGTGCCTACATGGATACGTACCACTAAAGATAACGAAACTCAGGACTATAGATGGGTAACCCGGGTTTTAAGCCAGTCGGGGGGTTTAACTCGGGTGATTACCCATCTCTTATACTCAGACCCATCTCTTATACTCATGACCCGACAGGGCCTGTAGTGCCATGCGGCGAACGTGTTGCGTTGGCGCGAACAAATTCGTGCCAAATAAACGCGCTTTTACGCTCACGTTCAATGAATAGAGCAAGATTCCAGGGCCGCCAGACGTCACGTATTTTCTGACGAACGAAATGTGGACGATTGAGTAGTGTTAGTATGTACTATGATCGCAAGCCTACCTGCTAGCTTGGTTAGACGGCCAATTTCCAGGTATCAGGTAATGAAGATACATAAAAACATTACTTACCTCACGTAAATTCTCCAAACTGATTTTCACGTATATTTTAGACAATATCGTTAAAAATAAGTCGACAATATTCCCAGGCCGTGCTTTGCAGACGCTTTAAAGCTCCCAAAATAATTACTTAACTTTACGTAAATTCTAATGCTCCATTTTTATATATGTTCGGCAGACAACAATTTTAAAACCTTTTACAAGAAGACAGACCGATCCAAGGGGTAGTTTACGGGATGGTGCAGTCCAGTAGCGGATCCAGGAGGGTTCAGGGGCGGTTAAGGGGCTCAAGGCTCCAAAGCACCCGAGTTCTTCCATGACAAATCTTAAACTGAATTTAATATTATTCTCATTGAACTTCTTTTGCAAGCATTACATATTATCTGTAAGGAACAATTTTCATCAATTATCCTAAATTTAATAAGTAAGTAGGTACCTAAGTATTGTGTTTTCAAATTTTTAATTTACGTGACGAATTGGAATCCGCACGATACTCGTGTATTACATTAGTTAATCCCTTAAACGATTATTGATAGGCTATTTCTGTACAGTAGGTACACTTGTTACATTACCGACACGCATAAATATTTGATGGAATAAAGATTCCATCAAATATTTATGATAATTATGATTATCCAGAGCAGACGAAGGGTGGACAAAAAAGAAAGTGTCGATCTGATTGGCTGAAGGAACATCGTGCATAATTATTGTTTGCCTTCCTTATTTTCTGGCCCAGATAGTGGGGCCATTCTGTGACTCTAGGATCTTTATATAGTCACTCGTTCACTTTGGAAATATAAAAAGGCGTTAGAAATCTTCAGAAACCATTCCATTACCGATTACAACAAAATGGCCTATTAAAAAGCACACATAACAAAAGTTCATAATTATGAAAATCCTGAAAAGACTTCTATTTAAATATTCATTTTAAGCGAAACTAAGAAACTGAAAATAATTAAATCAAATAGAGAGCGGCTGTTTCCTATATGTTGTTAAGACATTCATACTTTGTGGTCGAGAAAATCCTTTGTTCCCACTATACCAGATTCCCAAAATACCAGATGATCAAAATACCAGATTCCTAATAAACCAGATTCTCTTAATACCAGAAAATGTACTGTTATGATCATAAATACAAATAACAATCTTCGAGTGGATGATTAGATTATCATATGCTTTCAATATGTTATTTTATTAGTTACCTACCTAGTTGCACTTCACTAAAGAGATAAACCTGCTTTTTGTTTTAACCTTAACATAATATTTCTATTTTTTACTCTAAAAACAAAATCAAATTGACATATACATTGTCACTCCGGCAGAATTATTCTTTAATTATTTTGGGAATCTGGTATAGTGGAAACAAAGGGAGAAAATATATCGTTAAGAGGCCACCGAGATGATGGTAGGTACACTGAGTAATAGAGATGAAATCGGCACTTTTGAAATTTCGTATTGATGCAGGTGATTAATTTCTCTAAAAGCATTTATTGACAGCGCTAAAAAATGCTACATATCCGAGCAAAACAACCCAGAATCAGCCGACTGATTATTAGCATTATGTTATTATGAAAAACGTTCTCGACAATGCCAACAAATTCAAGAGTTACATCGATACGGCTTAAAAATTGAAAATTTGAGAGGTGAAGGTTATCACGTGGGTGCTATTATGTCTGAAAAGTTAAGTAGGTAGCGTAACCTCGCGTACAAAGCAGCTCCAACCACTATCGTCTTATACGTCACGTATTTTCTGGCGAACGAAATGTGGACAATTGAGTAGTGTTAGTATGTACTATGATCGCATGCCTACCTGTTAGTTTGGTTAGATGGCCAATTTCCAGGTATCAGGTAATCAAGGTACATAAAAACATTACTTACCTTACGTAAATTCTCAAAGCTGATTTTCACGTATTTTTAGACAATATCGTTAAAATAAGTCGACAATACTCCCAGACACTTTCCGTCGGCCGTATTGTTTAACAGACGCTTTAAAGCTCCCAAAATAATTACTTAACTTCACGTAAATTCTGATGCTATGATAATTTATTTGTTAACAAAAGTTAAATTATCAAATATCTGCTAAATTAATTTTCATGGCCTTAACAGCGCAATCGGTCTCACTCGGTCTCATGCGCGTGGATAATACTCTCGCACTCCTACCCACTGATCAGGGAATTAATATTGAGTTTAGGATATGATTGGCCCCTTGGCTCGGTCTGTCTTCTTGTAAAAGGTTTTAAAATAGTTGTCTGGCCAACATATATAAAAATGGAGCCTCTGGCGGCCCTGGGATTTTGGAATATTACATGCACGGTGCCGGGCACAAACCTAGCTATGGTGATTTGTTGCCCGTGGTCCTACTACCTGGTCCTACTGGTAGGACCACGGGCAATTTTTTTTGTCCCTAGTTCAATCAGTAGGACTGCAACAAACACATCATTATTTTATATGGACAATGGTCCTACTAAACTGTGGTAGGACCACGAGTAATGTTTTATTGTCCGTAGTAATTTTGGGTTCGTTCCTGAGGGCTCCGGTTCCTGAGGCACCCGTTCCGGAGGGACCCGATTAATTTTTTTCTTAATAAATTTAAAAGTACCGTTCGCAGAGAAGATGTTTAATAAAGTTTGACCCTACTAATATTATCAATGTGAAAGTTTGTGAAGATGTTTGTATATTATGTTTGTATATGTTTGTATGTTCGTATGTAGTAAGTAATGTTAGAAGCTGAGAGAAGTATTGTAATGTGAGAAGTTGTACCTATCTGTATAATGTTCTATTTTAAATATCAGTGGAAAATAAAATCTTAGAGTTATAAAATCATAAAGTTATTATTATTAGCGTATGATTGATGTAGGAAACCCTCCATCTGCTTCTGACTTTACACACTACGGTATCTATTTAATTAATTCATAAAAAGATCATATTACTCTTAGTTAAACTAAGGGCACGGCTACTTGTCTGTAGTCCTATTGATAGAACCACCGACAAGTAAAAATGTCCGTAGTACTACCAGCAGCACTACGGGTAATGTTAGGTGCCCATGGTCCCACTGATAGAACTAGGGGCAAAAAGAATTGCCCGTGGTTCTACCAGTAGGACCAGGTAGTAGGACCACGGGCAACAAATCGCTATGGTGAAGGCATGCAACATCCCTAGTGCTCGCAATAGTAAGTAGATAGTGTTAGCAGTTTTGTGCGTGAGTCAGCAAAAAGGTTGGAACTTGTCAAGCAAGCTATTCTTGAAAAACACCAAGACGCGAAGTTACAAAGTCTTAGTTATACACGCTAAGTTTAAAGGCATGATCACTTCAAAGAGATATTTGACTCTATCGTCTACAGTTCTTTGTAGAAAAGAAACAACTTCTCCGTTATTGAAAAGTGCGAGTTTTCTGGCTTCTATTCAACGATTCGACTTTGTCTTATCTGTAATGACCTTTGTAATGAGATAGTAGAACAACTAGAAAGGTAGGTACAGAGAAACTAAATATGAATAAATTTTCCAAGAAGCGTGTCGTATTGTAGAACCTTTGTAGACACCCAGGACTGCTAAACGTTCAACTCATCGCGCAAATATAGAAGCACCTAATGCTAAGGAATATTACAGGTAAATACACACAGGTACAACCTCCAGTTTCTTGTCCATTCTTCTTAAGGGAAAACTGCCTTTCGACACTGGTGGCACAATAATTAAGTTAATAGATAAATCTTAATAATTTTAGTTAATATTTAATTCTTAAACTATTGACATTTCGATAAGCTGTACCGTTACGTACATTATATCACTACATATTATAAAACAAAGTCCCCCGCCGCGTCTGTCTGTCTGTTCGCGATAAACTGAAAAACTACTGAACGGATTTTCATGCGGTTTTCACTAATAGACAGAATGATTCATGAGGAAGGTTTGGGTATATAATTTCGCTGTTTTCTCGTGGTCCCAGGATTTTGTTCCATTAATGGGACCACGAGGGAGAACTGTTTCTCGTAGTCCCATTGTTGTGTACCTACATCCTGTATATACAAAAGGTATGTGGTTACCAAAAAAAAAACCATGATAACAAAAATATCAACATTATATTATTAAGGAATATTCTTTTATCTTATTTTTTCTAAAAAATGCCGCACCGAAATATCCGTTTATTCCATCTAGTCCTACCAGTAGTAGTTCGAGAGTCGAACTACTGGTAGGACTAGATGGAATAAACGGAAATATCACCATGGATCAGCTGTAGTTGGTAATTCATAATGTTCTCATCCCGCTTTACAAATTTTCGTCTCCTTTCTGATAAATTAGAGAATTCTTGTTCTCTATCAACCAGAATGTTTAATAGGCGTAATAGAGATTTGGGAAGGCGTTTCTTCATGTCCTTATTTAATAGCGAATGCCAACATTCCACAACGTTATTGGTGCGGTGTCTTTCACCATATACGTTCCACTGTGAAATAAATGCTACTTTTTTCAACCAAGTCCTTTCCATATATTTTGTGAAAGTCTTAATTTTGACCGTGTCGGGACTTTCGTTTTTTTATGTACTCTACACCAACTGATATCTGATCTAAAGGTAGTAAGGGAAAACAGTGTATAAACCCACGATGCGCCGTTCCTGTTTTGATTTAATTTTGATTTCACACACACTCACACACACACTAAAATATCTTCTTTTTACATTAACTTATTGTATCTAAAATACATATTGTTATGACACGGCCCTCAAACCCTAGCGGTATACTCTGTAACACTAAGGAGAGAGATGAGACTGGAGATTTGTCACACAGGATTCGAACCTATTACAAACTCCAGCTCTCACTAAGGTGTAAATTATGTTGTACCATTTAGTCATGAACATATGTACCCAACCTTATTGAGAGAAATAAACAATATATTATATTATAATATTGTCTTCCTTCAAATAGTAAAACAGTCCCGTCCTTTCTATTAATAAACAAAATTTCTTCCATGATAAATGTATTATTTCGTGTTTACGTATCAACAGAATTATACATAGAATATTAATAGAATTTAATACATTTTAATAATAGAATACTTAAGTAATCAATGTCAGGCAAGTGTCATTTTATTCATCATCGAACACTTCACCATGCTCTCTTAAAAAGTTTATCTATGCAGGAAAAATATATTTATATACAGGAAGATAAATAAGTTATTGAACATAATAATGGGACTACGAGAAACAGTTCTCCTTCGTGGTCCCATTAATGGGACAAAATCCTGGGACCACGAGAAAACAGGGTATAATTTGTACCCGTGCGAAGCCGGGGCGGGTTGCTATTGACATTGAGTAAGTTGCGAAAAGTTATTCGAGGAGGCTCATAAATGCGTTAAGCAAAATAAAATGTTGTGTGCGTTTTAAATGTTTACTTTGCTAAAACCTACCCTCAGCGGGGTCAAGACGCTCCCAAATGTCAATCCGGATCCGCCACTGGTCTAGTCACACCGTCGCACGTCGCGAGGAACCCCGCGCCCTGCTCAGAAGTAGTACAACTCAACGCACTCCGGCTTTGCGCACACTGACACATTAAGCGAACCCGTTTCATAGCGCTTCGTTGCTCCTGACGTTCAAAGAAATGAGGTACCTACATTGAAAATTCAACGAAATTTTACCGTCCGTAAGCAAAACGAATCGTTTCTTGTTTATTGGAACGCGGCATTGGTGTTACAGTATAATACTGCTAATCGATTTATTGTTGTCATCTCTATTTTCTTATACGACTATGACTGCAAACAAGCATACACCAGCAACTGCACTTAAGGTCAGTATTGACAACTGTACTAGTAGGTATAAACTGTGTTACAGTCGTGCACCGTCTTCTACCAAGAAAAAACCCATGCACAAGTATTGTTTTAAAAGATAAAAAAATAAATAAAATTTTAAAGAAATAATGTTATACCTAAGTACTTAGGTACTTCTAAAAACATAAGTTAAGATTTTGCGAGTCTATGTGTTTGTGTTTATGTGTTCTCTTAGTGAGAGAGAAAGCTGTTAGAAGTTTAATTATTTCTTCTGTTTGATTGTAGTTAATTTGTAGATTTATTTACGAACTGTATCTTTGCATTTTTTGACAAGCAATGGATAAATATTGTTTTCCTTGTATGCTACACTGTATAAATGATCACTAATGACATAGAAATGCCAACGTGCGAGTGCTGATCTGTGACACTCTGTTGAGCAAATTTTAGTAATATTGCGTTTTACAAGGGGTTACAACAGATATGATAAACATGTGGGAGAGCCATGCTTCGGCACGTATGGGCCGGCTCGACTCCGCTCGATACCACAGCCTCACAGAAAACCGGCAGTGAAGCAATGCTTGCATTGCATTTCGCCGCGTGAGTGAGGTTACCGGAGGCCCTAACCCTTCCCTCTCCGTTATTCCCCCCCTCCCCCTACTCCCACCTTAAAGGGCGGCAACGCACTTGTGACTCTCGAGTTACAGGTGCCCATGGGCGGCGGTAGTCATTTACCATCAGGTGACCCGTCTGCTCGTTTGCGTTGTATACCATAAAAAAACAGCTGTCTAACGGTGAGAACAGAGCATTCTTTATATAAAAGTTCAGTACTATATCTCCGTGGTTTCCCAAACATGACTTTCATTGCTCTTTGGGCATGTTCTAAAGGGAGGAGATGACTCTTGGACATTCCTCCCCAGTATGCTATACAGTATTGTAGCAAGCTCTGTACCAGTGCATAGTAAGCAAATAGAAGCGTTTCACTTTATAAAACACTGTAATCAGTTTTCTCACACGGCAGGTCAGATTATTAACATGGCTGACCAATTCAGAGAGCCATCTATAAGACCCAAATATTTGATGTTAGGTGTGCGAGTAAGTTTCGGAGAATTGCATGTAGGTAGTAATTCACAGGTATGTACTCTGACGTGGAAAACTGATGGTGGTTGAGTACTAGAACGATGAGAAATGAGGAACTCCAAAAGTAAGTTGCGCAATATCACTAGTATAACTTGTTACTTTAACACACTGTGTGCGATTTGTAAGATAAGATCGAAAAATATCAAGTGCAATCCCGCGTACTCGAAGTGATTCAATTTTAAACAGTACAACAGTACAGGGGATCAGAGACTGTATCAAACGCCTTTAACACATTTAGAAATACACCTATCACCTTCGATGCATTATCAAGATATTTCGTAATTTTCTCTGTTAGTAATAAAGTTGCATCTTCAATAGATTTACCTTTCGTAAAACCAAATTGGTTATTAGCCATAACATTACTTTACTTAAAAATTGTGTAATAAATCTTTGTCTCCGGTTTTCTAAGGAGAAAAGATTGTTATAATGCTGGCTTACAGAAGTCGCAGTAGTGGGAGTGTGGGTGGTGTCTGTCGAACTACGTAGTACTAGATAACGTTTAAAAAGGCACTTTGAACATGGTTAGTATATTTTAAGACAATCTCATGGGAGAACAAGTCCAAGTATTTACAATCCTTAAAGTATGACTGCACACCGAAGATTTGCTACAGTATAATAGTATGTCGTTAAATAACTATGAACTCGTTTGTACTAGGTACTAGTGCTCCGCCCGGCACGAGTGGCGAGGCGGGGCGTTTAGTTCTTTTAATATATGGCGAAGGGTGCGACCTTGCATGTCAGGCCGTGGGCGTTCGATACAGCACCCTCAAGGGAAAAACAAAACAAAAAATAAAATAAAAAATATATTTGTTTCAACACATACCCTGTATTTTTATTTTATTTTTTGTCAGTGTCATTACTATCTTTTTATATATCATGTATTACCTATGAAAATAGTTTCTATAACAAGGAGTACCGATATTTTCAATGGTACACCTAGGGCTAGGTGGGCAAAGGTGAACCGTAGTTAAAAAAAAATTACCACCGTATACCCAGGTGGTCTGGGAAGGTGGACGGTGGGAAAGAACCGGCATTCGCATAGTGCGACAATATCGGCGACGCATGTGAGGGTGATTTTCGCGATGTTATCCATATCCTGCCCTTCGCAAATAGAAAGAAAGAAAAAAGAGCACACAATTACACACACACAAACACTTAAATTTTCACAAGAAAACAATAAAAAAAAACAAGAACCATAATGTAGACCAAAAAGGTAGAACACAAAAAGTAAAATAAAAATTGAAAGTTTATCATTTCTGCTCACTGGCAACACCACATCGTCCGCCTGACCAAGCGGAAACCGCCCCTATTATTAATATGGTGAAGGCCAGTATTGTCAGTGAGCAGCCATACAAGGTGGTGGTTTTCCTTCGTTCTCAGAATATTATATTCTCAAAATATTACATTCGCAAAACATTACATTATCAAAACATTATATTCTCAAAATAGTATCTCTTGTAAAATCAAGTACAAAAGTATTCTTCATAAAGCAGAAGATGAACATATTTCAGTTCTCAGAATATTATATTCGCAAATTTATATTACGGGTATATTACCAAACTCTTTGCTATTTATTCTTGCAGGATTTATCGGAGCCATAGAAAGCTAATTTATATTTTTCTAAAAACAATTTTTATTTTTTAATATTTTAATTTTCAATAGAAAAATGTGTTCATTATTCGTTCGTATCGTTTTAAAACGTTCTGTTGTCAATGTTTTTTTTTGTTGTTATTGTGTGGACTTCTATGTTAATTTTAAGTGCATTTATTTTTCGTCAATTTGAATAAAAAAATAGACATAATTATTTTACATATTTTCTGTTTTATTGTATCACATGTGAAATCGGAAACATTCTTGAAGAGAGCGACGCCTTTGCAAAGTTGTTAATGTCATGCCTTTGCTATTTATTATGAGTTAGCCAATAAGTAAATTTATACCGTCCATTTTTATACTAGATTTTTATATTATTCCGTCGATGTCGGAAAATTCACTTCACCTGGGCTTGTAGTTGTTGTGTGTCCACCAGAAAATCCTTTTAGCACAACACTCGTAGGTTTGATATTTGATAAAAATCGAGCAGAGTTACCACTATTGACACATCCGCACTATTAGGTTGGCGCGCATTGGCTTGCCTGGTGGGGAGAGTCAATATGGCGGCTTGGCTTCGGCGGGCTGGCGCGTTAGCTTACGTTACGTCCGTTACATATGTTTACCAGTATAATTTAGTACACAATAGTATACTGTAAAAACTCTTAACTCGGGTGGAACACGGTTTCCCTACAGGTAAGGAAGGAAGGAAGTTATTCAAAAAAGTATAAATTGTGCAAAAAAAATAACAATAGAAATTATGTATTACACAGTAAAAATAAATGGAAGGCTACCTGGACTGTTATAAAAAGTGAATTAGGTATCACTAATAGCAAAAATTGCATACCAAGAATTAGTCATAATAACATAGATATAATAGATCCTATTACAATTGCAAGTACATTCAATGAGCATTTCATAGCATCTACTAATAAAAGTAACTATAGTCTACATAGCAATAACTTAAAACAAAATCTAAGTAATTCTATATGTTTAACGCCAGTTGATTATTTTGTATTATACGTACAAAGATTATAAAAGCATGCACCATTCAACTTACATCTATCTTCACTTTCCTAGTAAATCTCTCTTTGGAGACGGGGACATTTTCAGATAAACCTAAATACATAGAGTATTTAAGTTTATCTGGAAATGTCCCCGTCTCTAGACAGATTGAGAGTAAAGCCGTTTTACAAACGTGGAGATAAAAGTAAATATTACTAACTACAGGCTTACAACGCTCGTACCAGTACTGTCTAAACTTTTTGAAAAGGTCACGCATGATAAAGTAACTTCTTTTTTTAACACCTATAACATCATTTAAAAAAATCTATTTGGATTTCTAAAGAACAAGTGCACTAGGGATGCAATTTTTCATCTGGTGAATGATGTAATGCAGAATGTAAATGCCAATGAATATACAACAGTCCTCTTTCTTGATATGTCTAGGGCATTTGACCTAGTTCCACATAATTTGTTACTAACCAAGCTAGAACAAAATGATATTAGAGGACCAGCTCTAAATTGGGTGAAAACCTACTTAGAAAATAGCCGTCAGTGTGTAGAAGTTCAACAGCTAAGTTGTAATAACTCTGTTAAAGTGCATAGATCTCAGTACATGACTAATAAATTTGGGGTACCTCAAGGTAGCGTTCTGGGTTCATTATTATTTTTGCTGTGTGTTACCGATCTGCCTGATGTTACTTCCCATAAAATAATATTATTTGCTGATGATATCTCCATCATTTTAACTTCTAGTAAAAAAATTACATTATTACAACATGAAATTGATATAAATAAAACTTTAAATTTAGTAATAAATTGGTTAAAAAAAAAAAATTTACAGATGAATCTCTTAAAGACAATTTACATTAATTTTAATAATTTTAAGAATACTCAATTAAATATAAATTACAATGGACAACCCTTAACGAATCCTAATAGTTTGACATTTCTTGGATTAATTATTGATAGTAATTTTAATTGGAGAGAACATATAGAAAAAGTCTGCAACAAAATTAACGGCTTCTCATTTACTTTATATAAATTGGTTAAAGTTGCAAATAGAGATACCTACTGCATGTTCAGCTTACTTTGCCTATGTGGAATCAGCACTTCGATATGGACTTTTAATCTGGGGAAATGGAACAGACATTAATAAAGCCTTCATTGCACAGAAAAGATGCATTAGGTCCATATGTGGCATTGCGCAGGAGTTTTATGTCGTTCCTAGTTCAAAATACTGCCATTACCCTGTCTATATATTATTGAAATAGGAAAATTTTTAAAACAGCAGTCACATCTATTTAAACAGGCTAAAGAACTTACCCAGAGGGAATATATACAAAACCCGGACTTATTTTCGGAATGATACCTAGGAGCGCTAGATTTCAAAAAATCTGCTATGCAATCAGCATCAAAATTTATAATAGGATACCAGGCCATCTTAAACTGCTGCTGCCAACTGCCGATAAACAAATTTGTACAATGTCTTAGTTCTTGGTCCGTAGAATTGCTTCTACTCCACAAAAGAATTTCTCTCCTATTGTGTGTAAAGAAATTGTAGGAGTAGTTGTTAACTAATTTGTAGTCATATCAAATATTATGACATTTGTAATTTGAAATTAATTTATTGTTAGGTATATTATTTAATTATTATTATTCCTTTGTTAGCATGATAACCTTTTTACTTAATAATATTATAATTTAGTGAATACATATGTTCTCAATTAAATTAATTAGTCTATAAGAAAAAAAAGTGCATGCCATCACTTAATGGCTAAATGGGCTGGTGCTCCATTATTTTATTTTGCAATAGTTTTTATTTATAATGGACCCCATTCAAAGTAAATAAAACATTTGTATTTGTGACCGCTTATTATTAGATAATTATTTTTTCAACTGTATCTATATTAAAATCTCAGAGCTCCTAAATCAAATCTTATCTTTTATTTTTGAATTGTCAGCAGTAGGAGGCACATAGAATATGTCAGTCGTGAAGCTAGTTGCCTGTTCCGATACGTAGATTCTATGGAGAAGAACAGAAAAACCCCAAAGACAGTTTTTGAACTGTTAATGTTCTGGTTACATTGGCTTTTAAGCGCAAATGAAATGTGAGGACTATGTAACATATGGTTCTAAAATATAAAAAGTTGCGCAAAATACTACTATATTTAAGTAACAGCAGTCCGGACCACTGACCTCTATTGTACAAGTACTTGTATAATAGAGGTCAGTGCCCGACACACATATAACACCATCGGCAGGACTTCTAGGCGAGCATGACATACTCGCCATAACTATTTTAACTGCCAGGCAACATAGGAAATTAACTTTATGAGTGACTACAGTTTTTGTTTTACAGATACAACTTCCGCCTTAGGAATATTCCTGTATCACGGGGGACTTCACAAACATTTGAACACCTAAATTCGAGACAACTATTTGTGGTCCACGCAAATTATTGTCTCCACACTCGGCACACCTCTCCACATTGCGCTATCCGTGCAAATTCTTACATAAACAATTCAAAATGTTCTAAATGCACCATAAAAATTCACAGTATACCTACCATGTCGACACAGATCGCAGCCATCGATCTCTTATCGAATGCACACTATAAGGTAAGGGGGAAGGAAATAAAAAAGAGCGGTGTGGTGCAAGGTTTATTGCGGCTAGGGCGGGCGCTTGGCGGGTGGGGGGGGCGCCGCGTCGGCCGTGGCCTCGTAGCGCGGCGGGTTGGCCCACGGGTCGTAGCCCAGCACCGACAGCATGGGCGCCAGCTCCGACATGTCAGCGCGCACGTCCGCCGGGATCTGCCCCACCCACTTGTCCAGCGCGTCCAGGTTCACGGGCCGCACCACCTGGTCCGAGGAGCGCTCCACGCTGCGACCGAACACGTCATATAACAATCAATCTGAACCACTTTAACGACCGAACGAGGGCTCGTGTCTTGGGAAACTACACTTAAAAACGGAATAAAAGATTCAGGACTTAAATTGATATCTAATATATAAAATTCTCGTGTCGCGGTGTTTGTAGTTAAACTCCTCCGAAACGGCTTGACCGATTCTCATGAAATTTTGTGTGCATATTGGGTAGGTCTGAGAATCGGATAACATCTATTTTTCATCCCCCTAAATGTTAAGGGTAGTCCACCCCTATTTTTTTTTTTTTTTTGTATATTTTTTTTATTTTTTTATGATACAGCTTTAGAAAATACATCCAACCCTGAATTTTCAACCCTCTACGATCAACCCCTATTTTTTAATCGCGATTTTTATATTATTCTGTTCCATCCACAGATCCGCAATAGGGTTGCAAGATGGCAATCGAATACAATAATTGTAGGTACGATAAATTTTCATGTAAAATTATAAAAAAAAGGCATTGCAACGCATGCCGGATGCATCTAGTTTCAATATAAAATGGATGTTTGTGTTTGCCGATTATAGTAAGGCGTAGACATTACTATATAATTGACCAGATTGTGATGAAACTTTGTTATGGTCTTCTGAAGACGCCTGCGAGGGACTGGGCCCAAAAAATATATATAATAAAAAAACTGCGTTCCGGTTCATTCTACTATACACGTTACGCGGTGCGGTGCCGGGGCGAGGCCTGGTTTTACGTGAATCGTCCCTCAATCATTGCAAAATTGGGAATTTTTTAAAATGTTTTAACAAATAAAACAGCGTATTAGTGGAGTATTTAATAAGTCCTCACATTAAGCTTGTTGTTTTCAAATATTTCCTAATACCAAAAAATAGTTTTCAATTGGCAGTAAGACCTGAAAAACCTTTGTTAGAAGAGCGAGCTCTCCCGGCTCCAAAAATAAATGTACAAAGAGCGTTCTCTTAGTTTGGGTGTCTGCGAAACTCTGGTCACTTGCATATTTGCGTATTATCTAATGAAGTGTCGAACGAGATGTTATCGCGGTAACCTTACAAAGGTAAGGTTACCTTTACACTTATACCTTTTTGTTAACTCTACGTTTCGAATAAATTACACCGGTCGCGGTCATGGTAGTGGATTATACTATATATAGGATATTACTTGGATAGCGCAACACCGTTGGGCTGATTGATGTAGCGCTCGTGGTGCAGGACGGCTTCGTCCCAGGGCAGCTGCAGGAAGTCGAGCACCTGGCGCATCGTCTCACGCGGCCGCAGCACCAGCGCCTCGTAGCGCACCAGCAAGCACTTGTCAGTGCCCATCGCCTTGCACTGCTGATACATCAGCTCCACCGCGTGATTCCATTTGGTCAGGCACTGTCGGTAGCTCGTCAGATCGAACCCGGTAATGGTTACCTGCGAACACCGCATATAGAAACCGAAACGTCATCACATTCAAAAATAAATACAATAGGTACCTGCAACACACCTTTACACTAATCTAACTGAAATAATGTGCACAATGTTTACTCAAGCTGAACTCAATTCTATTCCAGATTGCATACAACAGATATTTTGTATGTTCCCTGTTTATTCTGTTTTTTTTTTTTTTTTATTGATTATTTTTAATACAGGTAATTCACGAGCCTATTACATGTTCCCACAAAACCGTAACAGGGTTTGACTGTGGGTGGGTTCAAGTTACACTTTATTTGCTTTTAAATTATTTAAATAAAAGTCAGGTTTAAGATAACTTTATTTCTCATAAAGAATTAACATTCACTTACATGAGAATTAACACTCAATTACACATAATGTAACTACACAATATTTGTTCGGCGACAACAGTGTTTTTAAAATTACTAACTAATGAATACAAACCAAGTGTAATACTAATAGTAAAATATTAGTTAATGGTGGGTAACTTATAATAATCTTGGCTCAACTTAACAATAATGACCGCGTTCTGCGTACTGCACGATACACGGAGCAAGCATATCTAGATGTGGCAACTAGCAACAATGTTCGATGACGTCGCCATAGATCGATTTTAAGTTTTGTATGTTTGTTCAATGTTGTAATGTGATTATTTTGTACATATGTATGTTATTTACTCCTCAACTGTTTTATTTTGTTTAATAAATACTTATATTTGAATTATTTTTTTACATGTAGTTTCAATATTTTTTAAATGTTTGTGTGTTTAGGTAACTTGTTGTAAATTTGTGCTGCTTCGTACATAATGCTTTTTTCCCCGTAGTTGGTGCCGGATTTGAGTAAATATATATCATTGGCATTTCTTAGCCCGATTTTATGAATATTTTCTTTTTTTGTAAATTTTATTTGTGTGTGTATGTTTTCGTTAAGTATTTTTCGCACTAATATACAGTTGTTATATGTGTATGTTTGTTTAATGCTCATTAGTTTTGTATCCTTATATATTTTTAGTGTTGGGGTGAGATAGTCAAACCAAATAAAAACTTAATTAAAAAATTGTATGGGACAAGAAACGTTACGCAACTTGGCTATTCTAGCAATCAAAAATTGTATGACTCGTAATTTGAACAGAAAGCCCGGAACAAAGACTTTTAATAATAAAATATTTATTTTCGCTAGAAATATGTTTTTCTTTCTATACATATATTATAATACCTACACTCTTTGAAATAAATTTACTAGATGGCCTGAATCTACTATTTCAATATTCGGCTGGCCGTTCCTTACACCGTTATAAGTAGAAAAGCATTGGAATTTTCTGACTAAAAATTCATTTTTCATCATTTGAAACTTCGTCATTTTTTAAGTTAGAAATGTGAAAAATGGCAGATGAGCTTATTGTTCAAAGTAGCAGTACACTATTTCCGCTTTTTGAAAATTCACTTCTTAACTTTAAATATGTACTGCAAACTGTACTGCACTGACTGACTGTACTGCAAACGGGCAGTGTTACGTTGCGTGTACGTAGGTCGTCCCCTAAATGGTTTAAAATGTTCTTTATAAAGAAATATTGTCATAAACACACGAGGTATCTTCAGGAATATTCGGCAACAATCTATACTTATAATAAAACTAAACTAACTAAACTAGACAAACAGGTCCAATTCTGTACATTGAAGATATTTTTAAAATATTGTTACTCTATAATCGATACTGAAGCCAAAACTATGTTTGTAATTTTTGTCTGTCTGTATCATGGTCGCGCATCACGCTGAAACTACTGAACGGATTCAAATGAAACTTGGCATGATTTGAGTTCATACTATGAGGTACGCGGCGTGGGACATAGGATACTTTTTATTCCGAAATTTAAGACGGTTTCAAAATGTGTACTTAGTTGTAATTTATTAACACGTAGTCCGATTGCAATCATTTTTTGAAGTGCAAACTTCTTTAGCGGCGTTGTGCACTTTTTGGGATTGTTAAAAAATGTTAAACGTGTCAGGACATGTGACTTGATCGAAAGTGCGTGCGTGCGTGCGTGCGTGCGTGCGTGCGTGCGTGCGTGCGTGCGTGCGTGCGTGCGTGCGTGCGTGCGTGCGTGCGTGCGTGCGTGCGTGCGTGCGTGCGTGCGTGCGTGTGTGTGTGTGTGTGTGTGCGTGCGTGCGTGCGTGCGTGCGACTGTTTTTTTTTTTGTTGGAAAGGAGGTACTTTGAAGATTGTCACGTAATCTTCTTTCTTCTATATCTATATCCTAACTAATATTATAAATGCGAAAGTGAGTTTGTTTGTTTGTTTCTTACGCTTTCACGCCTAAGCGTGGACGCCTACCTTGGGTTACATTATTGTAATTTTCATAGTAAAAAAATACAGCCTATGTTACTTACTCGCTGATAATGTAGCTTTCTAATCGTGAAAGAATTTTTAAAATCGGTTTGGTGGTTTAGGCGTGAAAGCGTAACAAACAAACAAACTCACTTTCGCATTTATAACATTAGTTAGGATTATTATAATAAATCTGTAGAGATTGCGTTTCTGTAGGTAGGTACACCAAAAGTATTTTCAAAAAAATTGTAGGAGTATTAGAGAACAAGCAACTGAAACCATTTTTTGAATTTGTGTCTGTTTAGCTGTTTAGTTGCGCATGCAACATGCTAAAAGTACAAAACTAACGTGGAAACCTTTTCTGGAAAACAAAAATATTGTAGGTACTTAATTCACTCATATGAGTATATAAGTCATAATACATATATCGTGTCGTCGTCGTGTCTATAAATTTATAAAAGCTATTTTTTTTTAATTTGTAACCTAGAATAGACATAACATAAAATAATTTTGGCCGCGTAGTATGGTCAAATACCCCTATGTGCGACGGTCCACTCCTTACAGGCGCTGTAAGGCACACCATATGGGTTTCGTCGATTAAAGTCTAATATACAGCCTCACCAGTCGCCTGGTGAGGTAAAATTCTATATGCGACATATTGTTGTTTTCCGACATGACGTGAACGAAGTCGCGGGCACAGCTAGTACATATATTTATACTTTTACTCTCTAACCCTCTTGCTGCCTGCTTCTAAGTCTTATTATTGAGAATCTTCGACTTATTTGTCTTACATTTATACGCTTATTTCTAACTAGCTGTGCCCGCGACTACGTTCGTGTTTTTTTTTTCGGGAAACAGCAATTTTTCGGCTATAATAGGCATTGCACTTCTTTCTCCAGGCCGGACTTTTTATACTGTACTGGCGGTGAAGCAACCTGGAGCGTACAAAAGGAGTTGTTTTGGTTGCTTACACGTGAAATAACGACATAATTTGGCCGTGGTAACATTACCCATTCGTTTTTCGTGTGGCAGCTCACCTCACCGGGCTAATCGTGAGGCCGTACATCAGACTTAAACCAACTAAAACCACACGGTGTGCCTCACAGTACCGGTTATGAGTTGACCGTCGGTACAGCGACGTTTACCCAGCGCTGGCTCGCGGACGGCAACTTGGCAATGTCCAGACACCCCCTTCACGGGAGACTCTGCTTCAAGAGAAGAACATAACACGGCCACTCTTAGCGTACGCATGAGAGCGCTAGTGAAAAGGTTTCGCCTGGAAGTTTGTCTACCGAATCCACACCGTCACCTCCTTGCGCGAGATGTTCTCCTCGCAGAAAATCGCCATAAAACAACTGTGACGATCTAACGTATCGAATCGTCCGACCAATTGGGAGACTCTCAGTCAGTCAGTCAGTGCCGCTTCCTAGAAACTATGGGCCCCCTCGGTATACCTAACAGATTACTCTCAGTCAATATTAAGGTCCACCCCCGCAACAAATAAATGTTTGCTCCTGAGCTTTATTTAGTCGCGGTGTAACATGAGATTTTACACTACTGTAACCGAATGGAAAATAAATGGTCTGAAAATATAAAAAAAACTTCACCGGTTACCTGTCAATATTTCAGCTTACATGTAATTTTTTTGGCGATAGTGTCTGCCATGCATTTAACATAGTAAAATACTGTAATACTAACAAAGTGTTAAGTTAGACTAACAACTGAGTCATAGATGCTTTAAATAAATATTCTATTCTATTCTAATATTAATTATATGTTCACGGGAATTTACGCGATCACGTATTTAAAAAGTATTACATAACTTTGCTTTGCCCAACGTTTCTAACAGGTTGCACTGGCCGTGGTCACAGGCCGCATTAATTCCCGTCAACATAATTATATTATCATAGAACGCGAAAGTTTAAAAGTTTGGCTTGTTCTATAACTGTATTGAAATGAAACTTCTTTAGAATCGTTGTGATTTGAAATTCGATGAAACGAAAAGCATCACGATAAAGTTCCTACGATAAAGTTCCTATAATTTTTGTCTTTGCGCCTGGGTACTACCAATCTTTGTCTTTGCGTCTGCGTACTACCAAGCCTTCAGAAAATATATCAATGTCAACGTGGTGCATTTTTTGTGCTTTTGCGTATTAAATTTATTTTAGTTGTTTTTTCTCCATATTTCACTTATACTTAATTGATTCTTTACAAATTTACATTTAAATCCAACCTTAACCTATATTGGAAACCTTAACCTGTATTGTTTGTTTTGAAAGTTGTGTACAGTTGTGACTGGACTTCAGGTTTGCTTACTGTTTATTATTAAGGCCATTGTTTATATGTCTTGATCTGTTGTCTGTATCTGTACATATTGAAAAAAAAAATTACCAATAATTTTTATAGAAATTATCTAAAATTAAATTTATTAACATTAGTGAATTATTTGTGTCGGCTGTGTGGCCCCGGCCAATGCGAAGAATAGGGCCACCCCGAGTCATTCCAAGGGAGTCGTAAAAGGCGACTGATGGACAACTCCTTTTGCTAGCTCACATTCAGCAATGGAAGGACACCTTTCGGTTTTTCCCTTTAAGGTTGGGAGGTCGGACGGCAGTCGCTCCCGTAAAACCCAAAATTTGCCAAACTAAAATGGTTGGAATAAAGAAAGTATATGTCACGGATAGGGCGTCGCCGCAAAACGACGCGCAGGAACTTCGCCCGACTCCTGTGACAAGTGGACAAGGGCTGCCGTGCGTGCCGTAGACGAGCACGGCTAAAGACATTAGCCCAATCCAAAAGGAAACTCCGCTTCGCAACATGGAACATTGGCACGCTAACTGGACGCGCAAGGGAGTTGGCCGATGTACTCTCCAGGCGGAGGGTGGCCGTGGCGTCCCTGCAGGAGACTCGGTGGAAGGCCAACAGATCCCGGTTCATTGGGAATGGCTACAAGTTGATCTACACGGGTGCACCTGGTGGGGAGAATGGGGTCGCCATCACATCAGCAAAGTAGCCAACTGCAAGGACATACCCGGTGAGAGTCCCACTGCACAACACCGTCTTTTGTCATAGACCTCTGCGTAAAGCCGAAAGACAAACGTGTTGAGCGCTTCCAGCGCCGAATTAGGTTGTGGCTGCTTGATGAAGTCACGTCCCAAGAGTTCGCTTCAACTATCGGTGACAATTGCGCCAGTGGTGCGGGCGAACCAGTTCAGGTTTACTGGGACAGGATTCAGGCGGCTATCCTTGGGTCGGCGAGTGAGGTGTTCGGTGTATCTAAGGGCGGTCGCAAGTGTGACAAGGAGACATGGTGGTGGAACAACACAGTCAAGAGAGAGACTAGGGTGAAGAAAGTCCTCTTTAAGAAGTGGCAAGCGTCCAGATCTCCTGAAGATCGCAACGCATACAGGTTGGCAAAGCGCGCCACTAAGAGAGCTGTAGCCAGAGCCAGACAGGACCACTTACAGCCACTGTACGATAAGTTGGAATCGTCTGAGGGCCAGAAGCTCATCTATAAGTTGGCGCGCTCCAGGGTTAAAGCGGCACAGGATATTTCCAAGTGCCGCTGTGTAAAGGACCGTGGGGGCAACCTGCTATGCGTGGACCTCGCGGTGAAGGAGAGATGGCGCTCGTACTTCCACGAGCTGCTGAACAAGCAGCACAGAGAGGTGCAGCCGCCGGATCTGCCTCCAAATCAAGGGCTAGTGCCACCGGTAACGCCTGCAGAAGTCCAGAATTCCGAGTCTTCGTCGCATGAAGAATCGGAAAGCTGTCGGAGCCGATGGAGTCCCCATCGAAGCCTGGAAGGCGATGGGCTCTCATGGTGTGGGCATCTTAACCGACCTATTTAACCGGACACTCCTCACCGGTATGATCCCGAGCCAATGGAGGCCGAGTATCATTACTCCAGTCTTCAAAGGCAAGGGATCGGTGCAGGAGTGCGGTAATTACCAAGGTATAAAGGTCATGTCCCACACCATGCAGCTCCTGGATCCGACAGGAATGTACTGTCTCGGAGTGTCAATATTGGTTTCACCCTGGTCACTGGACCCTGTTTTTGCCCTAAGAACTGTCACGGAGAAATACAGGACGAAGAATACGCCTCTGCATTGCCTATTTCTGGACATGCAGAAGGCCTTTGACTGTATTCCTCGCGTGATGATCTGGTGGGCACTGCGGTCTAAAGGGGTTCCTGAGGCTTTATTGACATCATCCGAGACATGTACAGCAATTCCGGTTCCGTAGTTCGGACCGCTGTTGCTGACGCTAAATCCTTCCCCATCACCGTTGGGGTACACCAAGGGTCCGTCCTCAGTCCGTTCCTGTTCAGCGTGATATTAGACGTCCTGTCAAACAGCATTAGAGACGCTCATGAGCGGCCTCCATGGCTGCTCATGTATGCTGACGATATCGCGCTGGCAGATGCGGACAGGGACAGGTTGGTGCGACGCGTGAAGGCGTGGAAGGAGTCGCTTGAGAACGGCGGACTGAAGCTCAACGTGGCCGAGTAAGACCGAGTACTTGGCCTGCAACTCTACAGATCCCACACCCGTGCGCGTAGACGGCGACACGGTAGAGCGTGCGGATCAGGTGAAATACCTGGGATCTGTATTTCACGCGTCTGGTGACATCGATTACGATGTCAAGGCACGCATTGCTGCCGCGTGGGCAAAATGGCGTGAGGTGACTGGTGTCATTTGTGACCCCAAGGTACCGGTTAAGTTAAAGGGACAGGTCTATAAAACCATAATTAGACCTGTCCTTATATACGGCTGTGAAGCATGGCCGTTGCTGGAACGACACAAGCAGGAACTGCGTGTCACGGAGATGAATATGCTGCGGTGGATGTTTGGAGTAACGCGGAAGGACCGCGTTAGGAACTCCCACATTCGCGGCAGCCTTCATGTCCGTGACATTGCGGATAAATTGCAGGAGTGTCGTCTTCGCTGGTATGGCCACGTTTTGCGGCAACCGGCTACTTACGTGGGGAACAAATGTCTGGCCATGCCGCCTCCGCCGGGCCCCGGGAGGAGGGGTAGACCAAAAAAGTGCTGGCTTGACGTCGTAAGGGGTGACATGCGTGCCAATGGGACGCTATAAAAACGATACCTAATTTAAAAAACTGTTCAAAAAGTATTAAAGCAAATATTTAAAAAAACAGTGCAATAAAAGAAAAGAGTGCTACCTAATTTAAAAAAGTGTTAAAAAAAGGAAAAGGGTGTCAAAGAGGGACTCGTTCCGGCATGCGGCTGAGTAGAAAGCGTACACTATACCAGATAAGCCAAACGCTCGCTATATAGTAGTTCGAAATAAGCATATACATTCTACTTACGTTAAAATGTTATTACAGCTTTAATTGATTTTCCTGTGGGAACCAAAATTTAACCAGGGATAAAAAGTACCCTATAACCAGCTCAGGCACTCAAACTATTATCATACTAAGTTTCAAGCATATCCCTTCAGGAACTTCTAAGTTTATCGTGAACATACAAACAGACAGACAAAATTTGTTTGAATCACATATTCGGCATCAGTATCAATATCTTAATACCCCTCAGTCGATTTTTTTTTAAATATATTCAATGTACAGAATTCATCCCGCTACAGATTTATTATAAGTATAGATTAAACTAGAAATTGTAATTTGTACTTTACGGAACAATCCGTTGCATTCTTTGGAATTTAGGTATTCAATTCAAGTATTAGGAAACGATCTTTTTTTTCGAATTTGTTTTTGTTTGTTTCAGACATTTATCTTGCAGATAATATTTGCCCAGCTAAAGAGCCGACCCCATGTTCTCCAGATATGTTCAGATTTATAAATTATATAAGGAGGTATTTCCTCACCGACGGCATTACACAGAATATTACTGTGAAGCTATTTCCAAACTTCCAGCATTTGGTCTACCCCCTCGACTGTGCCACTGCCTTGCTAAGCCTTCCAGCTCTTCGGGATTCACCACTACCATTGCAGGACAATCTCAACATACTCGGAATGGATGTCCGCTGTAAACTGAAAAATAAAAACTACATCCAGAGCGTCACAAAAACGGCCTCTCGGAAACATGGTGTCCATGCAGGGTGAGGCGGTTTTTCACGCCGGAGCAGCGATGTCTTTTGTATAAGACACAGCTCCGTTCCTGCGTGGAATACTGTTCTCATCTCTAGAATGGCTCTGCACAGTACTTGTTTGGGGCTCTCGACAGTTTGCAGCGTCGTGCTATCCGCATCATTGGGAGTCCTGAGGTCACCAACACCCTTGAACCCCTGCAGTTGCGTAGAAACGTAGCCTCTATGGCAGTAATCTACCGCCTCTACCATGGCGAGTGTTCCGAAGAGCTTTTCAAATTATTCCCACCCTCTCCTTTCCTAACCAGAACAACAGGTGGCGGGCTGAGGTGTCACCCCCTTACAGTGCAAACAATTCCAACTAGAACCAAACGGTTCAGCACTTCTTTTCTTTGCCGCATCATTAAAATGTGGAATGTATTACCAGCACACGTGTTCCCTATAATCCCGGGTCCTTTAAGGGGGGCGTGAAAAAGCATCTATCGAGGCCATCAAACTGAGGGCCACCATTTTAGTATCATCCGTATCTGTGGACCTCACTCTAGCTTTCCATCAGGCAGTTTGAGGTCAATCTGAAACTTCATAATTAATAAATAAAAAACCTGATGGCTTTTATCATGACTTCAGGGTATTTGGTTCCTCGCCCGCATAAAACTGTTTTTCTCCCGGGATCCTCGGAAATGTTTGTCTCGTCATAATTATATATGTTTTCTGCCGGTACGTTCTCCATCTACTTAGATTTTCAATGAACTCTATAATTACGTGTTCTGCAACTTGAGCTCTCACTCTCTTTATATTATTAGCCATCCACCGTGATAGGGTTCTATGTAGGTTGAGGACAGATCGTAACCAATCTTTGCCAGGAATATTATTTTTAAATTATGAGACATTCCTGCCTTGTGTCAAGAGATAATCTTGTATAGCCATTTTTAAATCAAATTAAGCTTTTCAATTTATTTTTAATGGTGGTAAAGTAACCCACGTCTACGGTATCAAAAAGAGCAGCAACTGAATATTTTTCTTTAATATAATTAACATGTTTAAGTAATATAAAAACAGCAAAACTGGGTTGTAAAGGTGGAGTGCTTAAGTTGTTTAAATGTAAAAAAAAAACGGCTGGATTGTGTAAAGGTATTGTGCTTGTAATATACACAAGATTCTTCTACAGGGGGCAACGAGTTTTCTAGGATGGGTAGAAAGGTGGGCAACCTTTGCCACCCATTTGCTACCATGGGGGTAGCAAACTAACTACTCAATAAACTGTGACTAAACCTGCCTAAGTGCTAACTATGCATGAAATTTAAATACATCAATAAAATGAGTACATTTCATAATTCACAACGTAATGAAATATTTAAAGCCATAAAATATTATAAAGACTTTGAGATTTTGATACCGTTTTCCCACGCTCAGGCACATTTGGCCTTGACTTTCACGTGAATATGTGTGAGGGCCTGGGAGCTGCAATCGAACAGTGTAATGGGACCGGAGCGGACCGAGAGCTAGTGGCGCCAAGACGGCTCTATTTAATTAAAAAGGTACGTGTTTCTACTCGTGTTTGTCAACAGCACACGGAGCCGGTCTACGCTGGCGCGATGGCGGTGCAATGCCCTACGTCATACACAATGAACGCGCTTGGCTAAATATTGCGTAATGCCTTTTTCATGCGAGTGCTGAATGTGAACAATAGAGTACAAAACGTTCGCGACATTCTCTTTTCCTCCAACTTATCTGAAATATTGTACGAGGCCAATAATATGCTATTTACTGATAACGAGCAGAACAATGCAACATGAACGTAGCAGGTGCCTATTAAATTATAGTGTGAAACTAAAAATAATTACGTTTTGATTATACATATCAGCGTACACAAATGTAAAACGGACTAAATCTAAACATGCTGCGAGTCGTTGGTAATCAAGCGTAACCGCGGCGCCGCGCCGTGCCTCTTCCAAGGAGGTACTGTTATGGCACGAGTGTACCTATATGTATAGGATTCAATCAACGTTGTGGTCACACCGTTGTTATAAAATATGAAATTAACTAAGCTAATTAAGATTTAGGAAAGTACATATTACATGATGAAAAAAAATTGCTGCAGGTCACTGAACTATGGCGTGCCTACTCAGAAGCAACATGTGTTAATCACGTTAGTATCTTTATGTAAATATCTCCGTTACAAGTACCTAGCTTTCAATACGTCATTTCATTTACCGTTATGTAAGTGTGTAACCTATGTATATCTAATGAAATAATATAAGATGGTTAATTTCTTTACCAAATGGAGAATGTGTCAAATCGAAATATGATATGACATGACTTGTTCGTAATTCATAAAGTAATATAAAAATAGCATTGAATTAATGAAAGCGGTGTTTTTTACCAGTTAAGAAACATAATTATGTCGAAAAATTTATAGCGAACTGAAATTTATATTATAATACACCAAAGGAAAAGCAATGTGCTATCCGCCTAAAGCCCTAAAGTCATTAACAAAGGCTTCCTATAACGGTTTATCATTGACATTACGTGCTTTACAAAGCTGGTGGGCGACCTTTATCAGGGAGCGTTCATCTGAAATGGAACGACTGCCTGTTGCGACTAGTTCTCGACCAAATACAAAATCCCGACGAACAGTTTCTGGTAAAGTTTTTAACAAAACAGAATTATCAAATTACCGCGGTTTTCGAAATAGTTGTCCGAGTACTTCTCAAGGATCAAAATTGGTGGCTACAGTGAATTCTAAATCCAAGTACATGTGGCAACGTAAAAAATAAATGTACATTAGTTATAAGTAATCTTAAACATGCATCATGATGTAAAGCATCATGTATCAAAAAGTAGTTTTTTTTTACATTATTGCAATTTAATTAAAAAGTAACATTTTGATTTGTAAATTGTAATATCTATTTGTCCCGACAATAATTCAAAAATCCCGACTTTTAAATATTTAGAGCTATTTCAGTGTTTCCATCTGGCAGGCCTAAGCTGTCTTAAACCGTGATCTCTAAAGTCTTCGGTAGTTGGTATACTGGGATATCGCTAAAAACTTAGCAGTTATACGAGTTAAGCCCGAGTACTATAGGTGAGAGGACTGAGAGACATATTTGTATTCTAAAATATTACAGGTGATGGTTGTCTACTGGTGTTGTCCCTGTCATTACACTATACGTCAATACTTCAGTTTCTCGTTTATCACAGCAGTAGTCCTGCAAAATTCCGGACGTAAAGTTGATATCGGTAATAATTAGTATTAATTATGCGTTTAAATAGGTGTTGCCACAGCTAACGTGACTCACTTACCTGTATGTACATATGTGCGTGTCGGCGGCTAAAATCAATCTGTAGAGTTAGGTTAGTGAACCGAGATTTGATTTGTTATAGAAGTTTATGAAGGAAATGTCTTTACAACAGTATAGTATTTAAATAACATGTTAATTTATTCGTTTGTTTATAACAATTAATAAATAATTATGCTACTTGATTGCTAATAAAAAAATATGATCAAACGGAATAGGGAATACTTCGAGAAATGAGAGGCGTATATTGAAGGAAGACGTAGACGATGGCTAACGCGTGCGTCATGCTCGTAAACGAGTGCCGCTGGTCATCTATGGACCGCTGTAACTTAAATATACTAGTAATTTGCGCGACTGTCTATGTTTTAGAACAATGTTAATTATATTGGCTTACCCTTGTCCCAATTTTATTTGGGGTCGGTGCAATAAGTTTTATTCTTCCATTCTACTCTATCGTTCGTAACTTCACTGCTTACTCCATTTCTAGGCATACCTTCTTTCACACAGTCCATCCATCTTTTCTTTGGTCGTCCTCTTCTCTTGTACCCGTCAACATCCAAATATAAAACTCTTTTCACCACATTTTGCTCATCCCTCCGCATCACATGTCCATACCACGATAACCTATTGCTCCTCAGCTTTTCATCCACTGGTGCTACTTTCAGGCTCCCTCTAATATATTCATTTCTCACCTTGTCCATCCTAGCCACACCACACATCCATCTCAACATTCGCATTTCGACTATGTGCAGGCGTCTCTCACCCGTTCTCAATGTGGGCCAACTTTCAGATCCGTACAGGACGGCAGGTCTGATGATAGTTTTATACACCAATTACAATGTGTTATATTGTAGTGACATTTTATTTGCGCTTAGAAAAAACTAGCTGCGCCCCGCGGTTTCACCCACGTAAGCCCCGATGCCATGGGAATATCGGGATAAAAAGTAGTGTTATTTCAGGCCTCTAGCTATCTACATACCAAGTTTCATCGCAATCGGTTCATTAGTTTTTGCGTGAAAGAGCAACAAACATCCATACATCCATACATCCATACATCCATACATCCTCACAAACTTTCACGTTTATAATATTAGTAGGATGTAACCAGATTTTTTTTTAAACTTGTCGAAACCGAATGTT
>OY982564.1:26379479-26413182 GCA_963859945.1 Euplagia quadripunctaria | reverse complement strand
AATCTAAACTAAAAAGTTAAAAAAACTTCTCCACGTACCGCCGGTAGTAAACTAACAGTGCGCTCCGGTAAAACGCGTAAGTGACACTCATTGCATGGCTCTTATGACGTTCTTCTCGCGAGGTTGCCATCTGCACATTCGTTGACTATCAACTACGGGCCTTTATTAGTGTGCGATTCGTGAGCAGTTTGAAATGCATTATTAATATAATTAAATGCTCATATCGAATTGTGACATCATAGATACTGGATTACAATCAGTGTACACAATCTTGCTATTGGATTGAGTTAAACAAAGCAAACACAATGCCCCTTAGTCGCTCGCCACCTCCAACGCCAGTCGCACCTGAACCTAGTACATCAGCACCCGGACCCACACGCACTGACGACGGAACCGCCAAATTTGTTATCCAACCGCATGACTCAGATACTCCTTCTGAACAGAGTGGTAACAGTAATGTCAGTGTACGACGAAAACGCAGACGTGAGCTGGACGACGACTACGGTCAATTAAAAGCTGAAATGACGAGATTATTTACGTCATTGTCGGCCACAGTAACTCAAAATTTTAAAGATCTCAAAAAACAAAATGATGAATTAAAAGACAGTTTGCAAATGATGTCCGACAAATATGATTCGGTCCTCAAATCTCTTACGAACCTGGAAGAAGAGAGAGATCGAGACAAAAAGATGATTCTAAAATTGAAAGAAAAAATAGAAACTATTGAACGTAAAAATAAATCTGCCAGCCTAGAAATTCGTAACGTTCCCGCCATGTTTTATGATGATAAAAAGTTTGAAACTAAAGAAGATATTGCAGAGATTATTAAATGATTGGCTAAAGTTGGAGAGAGAAGAACTAAATAAGGTTAAGTCTAGCCCCAAAAAAATGTGGAAAGTTATAAAAGAAGTTACTCATACCGCTAGAATCAATTCTCCTTCTACTTCTCTATTAAAGATCCATGATTCCATAGACGCGTCTATTAATGAGGTTAATAGATTTTTCACTAATGTTGGGAAAGAATTAACTGACAAAATTACAAAATCAACAGAACACAGCCCCTGTGTGGAATTACAGAACACATCTTTAAATTCTTTTGTTTTCCTTGAAACTGACGAGATAGAAGTTGAGCGTATGATACTTGCTCTACGTTCTGATTGTGCGACTGGCATTGATGGCATATCATCTAATTTCCTTAAACAGTACAGAGAGATATTGGTACCGCCACTCACGTATATAATCAATCTTTGTATACAAAAAGGAATTTTCCCCGACTTACTAAAGAGGGCTCTTATTTATCCTATATTTAAATCTGGGGATGCTTATCGTGTCAATAACTTTAGACCCATATCTATCTTGCCTTCTCTATCTAAAGTGTTGGAGAAAATAAACAAATATCTTGAAGCACATAATATACTTTCTAACAAACAATATGGATTTAGAAAAAATACCTTTACTAATGATGCAGTTCATGATCTCTGCGACCACATAGTGAGAGCGCTGGATAGCAGAAAAAAATGCTTTGCATAGTGCTAAGCATTTTTTCCTTGATTTGGCCAAGGCTTTTGATACGGTCTCCATCCCCAAGCTAATCCTCAAACTGGAAACGATTGGAATCAGGGATAAACAGTTGAAACTATTTCAGAGTTACCTGACCAATCGCACTCAATGTGTCAAAATTGGTGAGCACGTTAGCAGTCTTCTACCTGTTAAGTTTGGAGTTCCTCAAGGTAGCATACTTGGTCCTACACTCTTTTTGGTGTACATAAACGAACTTTGCAACTTAGATCTAGTGGATGGTAAACTATTGGCTTTCGCAGATGACACGGCGCTTATTTTTACAGGACACTGTTGGGAACAAGTTTTTAACGCTGCACAGATGGGATTTCACAGAGTGACTAAATGGTTATCCGACAATACTCTATCGCTCAATGTTGATAAAACTAAATATTTATTGTTTAATATTCAGACCCCGAAACACTTTGACGATAGTAAATTTTATATCACAGCCCATAACCACGCACCAAATACACAGCTCATGTGCAACTGTCCCAAACTACAAAGAGTGGATACTATTAAACATCTCGGCATTATCTAGATACACGATTAAGTTTTACACCGCACATTGAATTATTAACACAGAGAATTAGGAAACTTATCTATATTTTCAAACACCTAAGGCATGTTGCAGATCCCAAAGTTTTAAAAACGGTGTACTTTTCCCTATGCCAGTCTCTAATAGGTTACTGTATTTCTACCTGGGGTGGTGCCTGTAAGAGTAATTTGATACAATTAGAACGAGCACAAAGAGCTGTCCTAAAAGTTTGCACTTTTAAACCTTTCCGCTTTCCTAGCAAAGAACTATATAACCACTGCAAAGTCTTAACTGTGCGACAACTGTTCATTCTCCAGGTTATTCTTAGACAACACTCTTTAACAACTGATTATGACTATTCTTCTACAACATCCCGAAGTCAACCAACACGTAGGTTTAGACTACCCCTAAATGAGATTCGTAAGACAACATTCAGTCAGAGATTCTTTTGCTTTCTCGGACGCTTCTTGTATAACAATATAAACAAAGTATTGAATATTGTTGCCAAAAATAAACACCACTGCAAGAAGGTTGTTACGGACTGGCTTCTTACCCTTAGTTACGATGTAACTGAGAATCTGCTTCATCCAGTCAAATAGCCACTCAAACACACACTTTACTTACTTCACTTTCCCTTTTTTAAGTATCAGCAGTGCATTATTAGTGATTATTTGTAATATAACATCTATGAAATTATGTTTGTAAACTCTTACTTGTGAACAATAAAAATACATTATTATTATATTTAATACAGAAAAGCTCTTCCACTGGAGTGTTTTCGAATAAGTATTAGATTAACAGGTTGGGGAAAAAGTTTTTTCGTATTTCGTATATATATAATTGAAGAAAAATCTCTTTGGTTGTACTGTTTACAACCAATAAATATAGTTCATTAAAAAAAAGAAAATTAAAACCACTTGCCCATTTTTCAATTGGTTTTCTGTCGACCAAAATGAGTGAATCTAACGAAGAAATTCGATACATTCTGAAGTTATATTACAAAAACTAACATTGTAACGTTCATAGACCTAATGCAGTGTCAGTAAGAGTAGCACAAAGTTGGTTCAAGCATTTTCAGTCCGGAAATTTTGATGTCAAAGATGCAGCTCGCTGTGGTCGCCCTCATACGGATAAAGTCGAAGCCATTTTTGAGAAAGTGGAGCAAGATCGGCATATTAGTAGTTACGACATAGCCGAGGAACTGAGGATTGACCACAAAACGTTTTTGACTCATTTGAAAAAGTCTGGCTATACAAAAAAAGCTCGATATTTGGGTGCCACACAAGCTCACTGAAAGACTAATGAATCGTGTACTCTATTGAAATGACGACGATAGCTGGCGCGTCATACTCGTGAACGAGTGCCGTTGGTTGGGGCTGGTCATCTCCGAACTGCTATTACTTACATAGAGTATTAGTTTGCGCTACTATTTATATAATCCGGGCGCCAGAGCCAAAAAAAACGCGAAAAGTCTTTTATAACAATACAATACTTGACTTAAAATTTGTAGAAAAATACGTAGAATAACATCCTAAAGTGTCTACTTCGACGGAGATACGCGTCATTGTTTATTATTGCAAAATAACTTAAAAATCGTTTTTTTTTTGGGTTTCATTAAATATCTAGAAAAGCATTGCTTTGCAAAATGTCAAATGCAAAAGCTGTTTATCTCACGATTTTACATAAGGTACAGGCGTTCAAAAAAATTATATATTTTTTTCCATTGCTTGAATAAACGAGAAAGATGAAAAACGCAGAGAAATTAAAATCCGTGAAAATGAACGTTGCAATATTCAAAATTGAATGAAAATTAAATATGTTACAGACATTAGTATGTTTTTCATTGTACGCCAAGTCAAATTGCGAAAATTCAAAATGGCAGCCAATTGTAAAATTGTTAATTTAAAATTTTGATTGTGTATAAAATGTGTCACGGGCATGGAATCGATATCTGAGTTTTTGGAATCGATGGAGAATAAAAATTTCTTTGATACCTCAATAATTAGATTTTTTAATTGTACAAAAAAAAAGTTATTAACGAAAAACCGTAAATGAAAGACCGTATTTTTTCTAATTTTAAACTTATATATATATATATGCAAACTATACTCGAAACTCTTACGTACTTACCAGATACATACATACTTACAAACATACAGACATAATTATTTATACATAACTTAAATTTACATTTGTTTTCAAATGTATAAGACGAGGTGGATGTGATGCTTAATATGATTCGCTTAATATGCTACCACTATTTAACTGTGAGAGATGTTGTAATTCCAACTGTCATTATATAATAGTCTATACTATTCATACACTCGAAATACATAACCTAAATTGAGTCAAGATAAGCTCTTACAGCCTACAAAATAATTGTTCAATATATAGAAAATAAACTAAAAATACATCTGTGATCAAAAATAGGCAGATGTAGTATATGGTTCACGTTCTGTTGTTGGGCGTTCATAAATTCGGCACAGGTCTTACCTCTACAAGCGCTCGCGCTGTACTAAGTTTGAACGGCCAATGTATCATAATTTATATCATTTTGGGCAGTTGTAATTACATTTATAGGTTTTTTATTATTTAAATAACTACAGATATTCTAATTACTTGTGAACAAACGTTTATTCTGGTATAAATTGTTTGCAAAAATAATAAAGTAATAAGGTAGTAAGGAGAAATTTACAGCTATTTAAGTATGGAGCGTTTAAAGTAGTTTTATGCTTTTGATTCTGTTTTTTTTCTAAGTAATGCATCCATATATCAAAATTTTGAGGCTGCTATGAACTATTTTACTATTTCACATATATTATTATATTTTTTTAAATGTTATTTGCTTAGTACTATCGTTCAATCTACGAGCTCAAAAGAGTGTCAAAACTTGCTTCGGAATTTTGACTTTGTCTATAAAGTTAAGACAAAATTAAGAAAAGTGAGGCCGCTATGTTCTATGCTAATAACTGTTCCTCATTGCTCAATAATTTTAGTTGCTCAGAACAAGAACATTAAAGTTGACTAATGAAAAAATCAAGGTTGAAATATAAATAGGCCTTTTAATTGTGAATCATTCAAAAGTTATTATTTTAAATTCTTCCTGTCTCCATGAAAGATGACACGCCGTGCACCATTTTTTGTATAAATTCGCAGCTCGCGGTATATGAAAATAATAACTTGACAGAGTAGAGCCTGTACTATGGTAATCGTTTGATTACATAGTACAGGCTCATGCTGATAAACATACTTATATATTTCTAAAACCGTACATATTATAGATAAATTACACCCAGACATCAAATAAATGATGCTCATCACACAATTATTTGGAGGAACACACACAACCTCTGGCTCAGCAGTCAGGATCACTAACTACTAGACCAACAGGCCAGTCTGTTACATGCTGTTTGGATCATATTTTAGCAAATAGACTGATTATAATAAAATTAATATGGTATGTGAGAACAAATGCTATTTATTTAAAAAATTATGAAAGTATTAGTTTTTAATTGGCATATGCATTTTAGTTTGCACAGTTTTTTTACACCACCTTTACAACCACATCAACTATATGATAGACCTCTTTCACCTCATGCAATTCTAACACTTTCATAATGTTCATTCAAACATGTAATTTTTTTAAAAGTAATTAGATATTATACACAATGCAAACCGTCTACCTATATTAGCTTTTCATTCTAAACTGGGTAGTCTACCTTGAAAACAACTGCGCTCTACACACATCACACATCTTGCTAATGGTCTTTCTATGTATTTTCTTAGTCCTAGCAGCCTGCCTAATGTACCTTAATTGTCCTAATTATTTCATACAATCTAATTATATGTCCAAAATATTAACTATTGAAATAATTTACTGTTCTCAAAATATATTGTAACTTTTATTTATTTTTCTTTTATCATTCTTAAAATCAATATATAAATAGGGAAAGTTAAAATAGTTAAAAATCATTTTCTCCTCTATCTGTTAACCAATTTTGTTTTTCTTTGTTTAGTAATTATTGACAAGCTTTGGTTTTTGTATCAATATTTACTTAACAAAATTTAAAAACATTTTTCCATACATGTGGCATCTGTAGTATAAATGTGTATGGCTCAGACGTACAGTGTATAAGGACAAATCTATAAAAGTGGAGAATTTTTTTAGCAACACAAGTTCATATACGCTTTCTTAAATTTTCAATAATGATTTTGATCAAATTTCAACTATGAGATGAACACTATGATTAAAATTATTTAAGGCTTGAAATATTTGTTGCACCAAATTTATATTTCAGTGCTTTTATTTTCAGATTTGACAGATTATAACCCGTGGTATGCATACATGTTTACGACTCAAAGGATAAGAAAAAACAATTAACACCCTTGTGTTATCCATCAAGCTCTCACCAATGTAGTTGTAAAGTTATTCTGAGTTTACAATTTAAAACCTGGTTCACAGAGAAAAGGTAGAACCTGTTCGAAAAAAGTAAGGTCTCTCAACTCGCAGCCACTCTTTTCGAATTGCCAACTTAATGCCTTTTGCAATAAACATTTTCTAGATGTTTTGAAACAGAACAGCACTGCAACCACTTTACAATTATAATTAGAGTGTCGAAAGGTGTTAAAATAAATACAAAAATAATGATATGGTTCTCCATATCCTAACATAATAATACTATACTGTGCTTAATGGGGTAGTTTATAAAGCCAGTATGTTCTCTATATTTTATATTATTACACACCAATACCAGGGAATCATATTGTGCTAATTAAATAGTTAATTTTAACCAATGTTTACTGACATGTGTGAGTTATAAGAACACATACCACGTAGAACCTGAATATTTTACAATACTTCAGTAAAAGTACACGAAAATATTATTGTCTTTTCAGATAGTGTAAAATAAACAAATGTATCAATAGACTTCTAAAACTTCATTAAGACTTAACAGTTGTGTAAATAATTAGTAAATCACACAACAGATTATTACTGTTTAATTAGCATGTTAACTACAAAAGATTATCATTATTTTTTATTCATAATTAACTGCAAACCACACTAGTAGCTAGGTAGCCATTTGTTGTTGTGTTATTTTTCTAAGACAATATTTATCTTTAGTTTATTCCTGAATACATTGAAATTGGGTGTTGTTAACATGGTGGATAGGTGCATATTCTATTCACTATCAATTTGATAATAAGTACTTCATAGGGTCTTCCATAGTAATAAAGTTTGTTACAGCCAAACATTCATATATACATACTTTGTAAGAATTCTAGTTCTTATATGTGAACCATCATTGTTGAACCATACTGAAGTATGCAAACAAGTTTAACTTGTTAGTTTATATTATTTATGACTACTCTTTAACTCACAAATAATAATATTTACATAATGTTATGGTAAAAGCATCACTGTAATAACATTATAAGATAATTAATGTAGTCGTTGAAGTGGTGGTTTTTAATAACAAGCATACACGAGGCATGCCAAAGCAAAGCGTTGACTGAAGTTCTAAATATGGGTTTCCTCACCATGAGTTGCAGAGCAGTGCCGAGTGCGGGTGGCGCAGCAAGATCATCGCGACCGCTCATATTGTGACATCGCGACCGAGTACGCTATTAACCTAAGGTCTTCAGTAAGAAACATGTAATGCACTTAATACACTGATCTCCGACACCAAAAGCACTTCAAATAACGAGTGTTATTGTTAAAAAAAGTTTTTGGAATTGACCAACCACAAAATTCACTAAGCATAACGCTTCGAGATATAACACCTATGAATTCCGAAAACTAGAGAACCCATAAAAACACGAACAATCATTGCCGCTAACACCACAGTAAACAACAATTGAAAAATATAATTGAACCGCCATATTGGATAAAATCAATTTAACCCAAACGCGTCCAGGGCGTACCTACAAAAGTAATCCCTAATTGGCATAACATTAAAACGGCATCAAATTGTATTCCATATATTTTAAATATCACAATCTGTCTAATTAATGCTTATTAATAGTATTTTATCCATATATTGTTTAATTCAGCTTTTAACTTTGGCACTTTAATGTTGCAAGCCTTTTCATATTTATTTTCATTTTCATTTGTACCGAGGAGTAGTGTTGTGCCGAGTCAGGTAGAATGTAGAATCGAGTACTTACTTGAGATCTTGAATTATTTATGTACTCAGATCCACCAAACGTGAGAGAAGACTTTTAGCATTCATAGTACTCGAATCAGTATTGGAGTATTAGCTTGTTGGTCGACTTTTGTATAAAAAGCCACTCAGTACACACTTGCGTAAATTTTATATTTCTTTCCCTCTATATTCTGTTTTCTGAATGAAAGTTACCCTAAGTTCTTTTCTGTACTGCAATCTATCCCTATGAAACCATAATTTTTTTACGGTATAAAAGTAGCCTATGTGCTATTCCAAACTATAATCTATCTATAGTATCTCTTCCAGTTAACCTTGGACCTCTCTTCACGATACTTTGTAGGTTTATTTTATAGCAATGTTATTGATGTACCTACATTATTACACACAGATTATCTTGTTCTCTACTTTCCCATCCAGGAGACTAAAGAAAATCTGCCATTTTTTTTAAGTAGTATTGGTATCAAGTTAAACAATGTTAAATATTACATAGTTTTATACATTAGGGTTTCAGATCGAAATTCATCTTTACTTGAGTCCAATATCTAGTGGGATTTACGAGATAAGTTAATTTAAATATTACTTAATAATTACCCATACCCCATAACCAGTTATGAATGCTACCAGACGCTAGAGCGATTAGCCTCTGCGAACGGGTTAATTCTGCAATGGATCAAAGGGCATAGTAATTCATTCGGGAACGACGCCGCGGAAGGAGCTAGGCTGGCTCAACTAGTCAGCCTATCTGAACGCATAATGGACCATCTGCGAGTCTAAATGCGGAAACAGAGCCCTACACCAATACCAATACCATCCAATTATGGAACGTGCGCAACGATGGCTCTGTCACCTGGTGGCGCAAATTCCAGTCTTTTACGTAAACAATACTTGACTTTGGCACTTCACGTTATTAAATAATCGCATTAGAGCAATGAAAAAAAATAACATTTAACTAAATGAAAATATATTGTTGCATTTCTGGATGCTCGAACACTTCAAAGAAAAATAAAAATAAGTCAAATGGTATAAAATTCTATTACTTTCCCACGAATAGTACTCACTTTCCATGGTTATGTGATAAACGTAAGTGCATAAAAATCAGCAAAAAAAACATAGGTATGTAAGTATGAGTTTTAAAAACATTAAGAAATAACTAATAATGTTATATTGTTATTGTTAATGTAAAAATAACTGAAGGGCCCTACTCACCTTCGTGCCTGACGTACGTCCCGCCAAGGACGCGAGGCCCGGCGTAGCATACACACGCATCGTGCGCGGCTGTACGTCCGCTCAAGGCCACGGTGCTGTAGCCAGTGTTGCCAATGCCATATTCTTAAATTACCCCAAAATAATAGTCAAATTCCACAGTTTGGGGAGATAAAACCTGAAGTCGTAATGTAATTAATTAGGCTAAAAATTCCCGATTCCCCGCATTTTCCTCGCATTCCCCTGCCAACTTAAAAAAGCTCAAGAACAGTAAAGGCAATAAAGATTGCATAATACTAAATAGAAAAACCATAATTATTAGGACATGTTGAATTTTCAACTATAAACCAACACAATAGCAAGAATTAATAATAACTTTATTTCCTTTAATACTCATAATAGTGTAAACAATTTTATTATGTTCTTCATTTACGGCGCCTTTCTGTAATTATTAATTGAATTTCATTACACTGCCATCTTATGTATTTTACGAGAACTATGTTTTAACTGTAAGCCATTTAGTACTACAATATGTCGCGAGATGTCACTTTAGGAATTGACAGGTTTACTAACATAAAAATAGATGACGTATAAAATATATAATCTAAAAAATCTATATAAATAAACCTCAGAAGCCAGATACCGATTGTATGTAAGCACATCACTTCAGAACGGCTGCAAAATTTGCCTAATTAATTTTTTGTTCTGTGCGTAATTCTTAGGACAAGGTTTGTATAAAATTTTTTTTTGAAAAAAACGGAATTGTTGCAAATTATGATTGATATTTTGTAGTTTTATAAGAAAAAATCCTTATAATATTTTGACGTTTTAAACGTCATGAAATATTATTATGTGAAATGAGGCCCAGTTTGAGACTGTGTGTTTGACTGGGTCCCATGATGTTTTGGATCCCGGTAAGAAGCACTGCAACGGGTTCTAGGATTATTATTCGCACATGTTTGAGTGCGCGTTTTTGTGAGTTACTAGATGGTTTAATGGTGCGTTTACATGCACGCCGTGCAGCCTGGCAAGCAGCCCGGCACGCAGCTTGCCATGCAGCCTGCCACGCAGCCTGCGCCAGGGCTGCCAGATTGTATAATTGGATATAAAATTCGTATAATTCGGTTATCTTATGTATCCTGTTTGTATAGTAAAATGCATTGTATAATTGGATACAATGTCCTTACTGACGCTATAACGAAATGAGTACGTACATACACATAGAATCAAAGTTTAAACACCTTTATATTTATTACTTACTAATATATTATATTGTTAACATATTTATTGAAATCCCCCCACAGAGTGACGTACTATAGTTGTAGTTTGTACAACACTAATTTTATATAATAGTACGTGCTTTGTATAAGTTCTGAGACTCGGTGGTATAAAATAATTTGTCCTTACTGGCAGCCCTGATTCACACGCTCGGACACATATCGAATCTGTATTAATTGTGGCGTGGATACACGACAGGATAGTAGGATGTTGTGCCCATGTTATGACCATTGTTTTATTCTTGGGCTGGGCAAGGTTTCAATCTAATATAAAACTCCGAGCCCAGTTTCTAGATGACGTGTTAATTATAAATTTAAATGAGGACGAATAAAGAATCAAAAAAACTAAAAATGTTTTTTTTGATTTTCTCTTTTTTTTAAGGTTTTTTTTTTAAATAATACACTTATATAACATAAAAAATTAATATAACTTACAAAAAGTCAGAAGAAATACTTGGGTTTGAACTTAGGACCTCTCATTTGCCAGTCAAGGGTCATACCGCTTTGACTATCAAAACAAATTTATGTCCTAGTCCTATCGAAAATATATTAGCGGTTCCTATATTAAAAATTTACTAAAATTTATTTAATTCAAATGTAACATTCGAAATTCAAACATTTATGAGCGGCCAGGAGCGCAGAACTTCCAGTGCACCCTACGTATACATTTAGATATGTTATTACCTACTTTTTATTTTTAACCTAATTATATATATACAGATGTGTGTGTATGTAAATGCAAATACATTGTGAAGTTATGTTTTCAGGTCTGACGTGCAGTCCTACGACTGACTGGTTTTTTTTTTGTCTTTATGATGCTTATTTTGGGGGTCCCATATTATTTGTTCTCCCTAGTAACACTCCAGGAAGCGTAATATTTGCTCGCTAGACCATTCCAACATATTTCTTATCAGTAGTAGTTAAATAACACCAAATAAATCGCGATAGAATCCGTGAAAAATAGTTTTATTTCAATGTGTAACATTCGCGTAAACTTTCGACATTATTATAGTATGTAATTATTATGGCTAAATTATTGTCATTAGGTAGTATATTACTATAACCATACACCGCATAAACTTTTGGGAACCGCTCCGATTAGTCGATGTAACTGCACAATTCCTAGTTGCTAGCGTCGCGCGCAAAAAATAGGGCGGATGCAACAGGTAGGTATTTAGGACAGACGCTTGATTAAAAAACACACAAAATGTCCACATTCTACTTCACAGATTTTACACTATTTAGTATTTATGTTTGTAATATCTCACTTACTCATATGTATCCCACTAATATTATAAATGTCACATAATGTCCATGACATTTTTTTATCATGGACGGTTTCGGAGTAACCCTAACAAAACTACCGAAAAAAAAATTCCAAATTTTTGCTTCTCTTCGAAAAGGTCTGCTTAGCTGTCTTAGGATTTTTTTTTAACCGATTATGAAAATGAAATGAAAATGAAATGTGTTTATTTCAGCGCCATGCTAAGACGTACATAATTACATATACATACACTTGATATGACAATTACTATACACTGCAATAAATTGTTAAACAACATGCAAGTATGCATGCCCAGCACAACCCCCGAAAAGGGTCACCACCTCAGCATTTGCTAGACGGTGAACCGTCCAGCGCTGATTTTCAGTTGGCAGCCCGCCGACGTGACTCACGGTAGGAACAGTAACTATAAAATATGTAAATATCAGTAGACAGATAGTTTAGTGATACAGCTATGCTGTTGAGCTTAAAATGCAAAATTGTATCCGTACTTATCCCAGATTTGATCAAAATCGTTAGAGCCGCTTCCGGGATACCCAAAATATAAACACATACAAAAATAAATACACAAATAAATTACTCCGAAACCATCCATGTTAAATAATTTTCATGGCCAGATCCGAAAATTAAGCACTTAGAGCTACATACTTTCTTTTTCGCTGTGCGACCATTTTCTTTCTAATGGAATTTTTTTATCGCTTAATTTTTGATTTTCTATATTTATAGACACACTAGGCGCCGGCGTCACTAAAATGGATTTCGTAGAATACCAGTGTTGCGGTTTAATAATCGCAACGTATGCTGAACGACGCATGGTGAAATTGTGTTCTTGTGAAAATTTAAGTGTTTGTGTGTGTAATTGTGTGCCAAAAATAAATCTTTTTCTTTCTTTTTTTCTTTTCTTTCTTTCTAGTTAGCCAGCGCCCGCGGTTTCACCTACGTAAGTCCTGATGCCGTAGGAATATCGGGATAAAAAGTAGCCTATGTCAGACCCGGCCCACTCCCCTCAGTAGGTATGTAGCTACAGGCTACAGCTACAGCAGCGCCGACGAGTCGTGCGAAATTCAGTGGGCTGCCATGCCACGCACCGGTTAGGTAGCACGTTACTTCGATACTCACTCAAGCGCTACGTCGCTCGCTTCGTCCGTTCGTCGCTTACGAATTACGTTTCCCGTATTTACGTAGTTAGATTATATTATTAGGTAATTGTAATCAGTATAGTTAGATACTTACAAGTTCTGTTTACAAGAACAAGTTTAGTTTTGATAAGTATATTTATTTATTAGGACCACAACAACTGATACACATCTTCTGTAACTATATAAATTTGAAGTGTCCGGTTTTAATGTCATAATGACAGTTTTTTGCTAAATGCATCATGCCGCGTTCCAATAAACAAGAAACGATTCGTTTTGCTTACGGACGGTAAAATTTCGTTGAATTTTCAATGAAAATTTTACCGTCCGTAATTAAAACGAATCTTTTGATGAATGAATGATTACACGGTACTTATACCACAAAAATATTTATCCCATTTTTGTCTTTCTGTCTGTTTGTTCCGGCTAATCTACGGAACGGGTGGACCGATTTCTACCGGACTTTCAGCTGAAAATAGCTGGTATTATAAGGAGTAACTTAGGATACTTTTATTTTGAAAAAAGAATTAGGGTTCCGCGATTTGATTCGCATATATCTGCCTAGTACCTAGCTAAACACCTAAAAGAGATAGTTTCATTCCAAGGTACACACTAATGTATGCCAAATGCCTATCTTCTTAGAGATTAAAGTATCTACGCAGAGATTGTGAAATATAAAAATAACGACGTTTAAAAAAACCGACTACAAAAACTAAAAACTATAAAATAACTTAATAAAGATTTAATTTAATACACCTCTTATGCAAACCTAGTACCTTTAATATTAATAAAATACTATTATTTGTATGTGCTACCTATTGATAGGCTTAAAGTCGGTGCCAAGCCAAATGTAATAGTCTCGAAAAATAGTAAAATTTTGATGCGTTGTAACCTAATTGATAGATTTGTATAATTTATCTGTTGCACGAAGCTATATATAAGTTGTTTTCATAATTGTAGGTATTCATTATTACTTAATTCTATTATTAGTTTGTCTTCAAAACAGTCGTTTTGTTTGCTCGTCACACAATACGCAAACCAAAAGGTCCTTTTCAGGGCCACAAATATATTCATATATACGAATAATATAGGTTTAATATAGCTATGGTTCCTCATTCAGGTATTAATATTATATATATATACATATTTTTATCATAAAGTTTTCATCTGTTTTACATTAATTCACATTGTTCCCTGAGTTTATTTACGTAGGTTAATCTTTAGTGTAGGAATTTCATTTTTTCGTAATAGTAATAGTATTCTTTATTGTGGATCATAGGTAGGTACATAATACAGATTTTAAAATTTATATTGTCTAGAACAGCTATGTCCCGCCCATAGGACATACAATAGTTACAGTCATTTGAATATGAATTGAATACATTACGGCTTGACACCGACTTCAAACCTATCATAGGTATCACATACAAATAATAGTATTTTATTAATATTAAAGGTATTAGGTTTGCATAAGAGGTGTATTAAATTAAATCTGTATTAAGTTATTTTATACTTTTTAGTTATGAAGTCGGTTTTTTTAAACGTAGTTTTTTTTTTTTACTTTTTAGTGTCTGTAATAGGTTGTTCTGTAAACTACAGTAGGATTTTTCTAGATTACATCAGGTAAACTATAACATTTCGTTGCTTTTTATTGTTATATATTAAATAGTAATTTTTTAAAGTAGCTATGAAAAGGCCTACGAAAGGAGCCGCGCGCCTTAAACAATATAAATCCCAAGAAACGGGAACGGAAAAAAGGAATCGATTCCGAAAAAATGCTGTTCGAAACTCTATTTCACGTTCTTGTGAGATAGTGATAGATCGTGAAGAATGTTTGCTAGCTATGAAAAATTACATAAAATTACGTTCACGCCAAATAACACTTGAACAGTATGAGTCTAGACTCGCTAAGATTCAAGAGCGTCTTGCCAAAGAGACGTCTGAACAGCAAGCGCATAGGTTAGGCCTTATTTATGGCCGTCTAGCCACAACGAGTCTGCTGAGCAGAGGGCTCATAGACTCGGTCTTATTTATGATCGATTAGCCAGAGTCTGCTCAGGAACGTGAAAACCGGCTGGCGACAGCGCGACAGACGTCACAAAGACTACGTTCAATAATTGAGTGTAATTTTCTGACCACTATAAATCAGTACGCTGAAGTACCCTGTACAATTTTTAAGAAATTATTATATCCAAAACAACATATGTCATTAGTGCCAACACGTTTCGATTTCCTTCCACAAGAGTTAGTAGCCTTGGAAAAAATTATCGTATGTTTACGTTGCTTGACTAGCATAAAGTGGCCAGCCCCTCACCGTGACCAACTAAAAGCAGGAGAACTGCCCGAAGCTCATGCCGGGTTTCTGAGGTACTTTTATCGAGAGTTTATCTATTCGTTAGCACTATTGGTCCGATAACTTGTAAAAGTGCGTTTCCGAACACCGCATCAAACAACAAACTCCGTTTAAACTGAGTTTAACTTAACTGGCCAATGTGATGCCCGGTTTCTGAAGTTCTCATTTAAATACCAGTCAACTATTGGTTCAATAAAGATATGAATTAGATAAACTTTGGTTAACTGTCACTAGGTTTCTGAATACGCAACGGACCATTCAATAACTATTCGATCGATATGCAGTTGCAAAAGGAAACTACCTTATTTGACTTTAATAAATTTCCTGGTGGGCAATATAATTGTTTACCACCCGCGGGTTTGCGTACTTCTCTTTGGAGCTGTGCTGGGTAGCACAGGTCCAACGAGAAGTTTAACTAGTTTTGCGAGCAGTACTTTGGTCTATTTCTTAACTACTAAGCGGGACTATGCCACATTTTTATAGTAGGTACATTACAGTAGATACATAATATAAATATTCTCCAACCGCGGGTTTGCGTGCTACTCTTTGGAGTTGTGCTACCCAAACTGGTTTTGCGAGCAGTACTTTGGTCTGCTTCTTAACTAGTGAGCGGAACTATGCCACATTTTTATAGTAGGTACATTATACATATATTTCTTGGTGGAAAATATAAATAGATATTTACCAACCGCGGGTTTGCGTGCTACTCTTTGGAGTTGTGCTACCCAAACTGGTTTTGCGAGCAGTACTTTGGTCTGCTTCTTAACTAGTGAGCGGAACTATGCCACATTTTTATAGTAGGTACATTATACATATATTTCTTGGTGGAAAATATAAATAGATATTTACCAACCGCGGGTTTGCGTGCTACTCTTTGGAGTTGTGCTACCCAAACTGGTTTTGCGAGCAGTACTTTGGTCTGCTTCTTAACTAGTGAGCGGAACTATGCCACATTTTTATAGTAGGTACATTATACATATATTTCTTGGTGGAAAATATAAATAGATATTTACCAACCGCGGGTTTGCGTGCTACTCTTTGGAGTTGTGCTACCCAAACTGGTTTTGCGAGCAGTACTTTGGTCTGCTTCTTAACTAGTGAGCGGAACTATGCCACATTTTTATAGTAGGTACATTATATGTACATTTCTTGATGGACAATATAGATATATACCACTTGCGGGTTTGCGTGCTACTCTTTGGAGTTGTGCTACCTGTTTGACTAGTTTAGCAAATAGTAGGTACTTTGGCCTATTTCTTAACTGGTAAGCGGAACCATTCCACACTGACTGAAGTTTGCAAAATTTGGAAAAATAGTTGCCCAACTGCTCCATGGGAGCACGTCTTTCGAGCCTGGAATGTTTCACTTTTGTAGCTTCTGCTAATTCTGTTGAGTTGACAGAAGATGTGACATGATACAGTTTTTATTCAAGCATTTAATTCTAGTTTTATTACCGGAGAATTTAATTCTAGAAATAAGGCTAAGGCAAACTGGTTTTGCAATATCATGAATTAGTCTCATGATAAATAAGTCAATATCTGATGCATAGCTCATTCTATGTGATTCGCAGTATTGCGATTCGATGATCAGCAGAAACTTTATACTGACATCCTTAAAGAAGGAAATAGTCCAAATCAGTAGGCCAGAGAATTTGTTGTTCGGTCAGAATCTATCCAAAACTATTATAACGGCTGAAGCCATAAACAAAACTGGTACCATACTTAAGATCGCAGTGTCTAAACCATAGCAGCTTAATAAGATTCTATCAGTGGCTAGTACATCGAAGTATTTAAACTGGAATCCCTTCGACCTACGAGTCATCCGAAGACGCCATTGTCTTCTCCCCTGCGAAAGATCGTCAATCGAACTTATCGAAGCGATCGCAGCACCAATCCAAGCGCAACCGACGCTAGACGGGGTAAAACCGTAAAATATGCTGGCCGATTACCTTTATTTTTAGGTTATAAATTTACCTTTTTACATGCCATTGCCATTAACCAATCATTACCTCGAAATGGAGAACATTTTTATGGAGCCATAGATATTATCTATCGGGGCAGTTTTTATCAAGTGTTTTTTGGTACCAAAGCCCAATGGCAAATATAGTTTTATTTTGAATTTAAATCAAATCATTAATAAGGATAATTTCAAAATTGAAGCCTTGATTAAAGATTGATAACTTGAGGCACCTCACACACGGTTGTTTGAATCTAGACTGGACAGATAATGTGCTGTGGTGACCGGACTGCCGATAAACATCCTTATCTATGACTGAATATATAAATATTGTATACGGATTGCACCCAGACACGGGTCAGGTGATCGTGCTCATCACACAATTGTTTGTCCTCTGTGGGGGTCGAACCCACGACCTCTGGCTCGGCAGTCGGGATCACTAGACTAACAGGCCTGTCAAATTATCGTTTTGACAAAAATCCATTTTAAGGATGCTTTTATTTAATAAAAAAATATCGAAATTCTATAATATATTTAAGATTTTAGTTTGAACAGAAGTTATATCAATTTAACGTATTGCCATTTAAAACCTCTGCACAATGTGGTAATGAAACCTATAGAACAGTACGTTCTGCCGGACTAAGATCGATTAACAACCTGGATGGTTATTGGTTAATAGCCAAAAAGAAAGGGCCAGACATGAAGAATGTTTATATGTATAATAAAACATTTAGTAAGAAATACTTGTGGTCTCACTTGACTTTTTTTTGAGGAGCAAAGCTGCATGATTTCTAATGAGACAAGTACATTGTTAGATTTGTACTGAATTTCGAAAACTTACAGATCAAATCACGTTGCCTACAGATAAAATTATGCAAAATTCGTGTTTTGTGGGGTTATTAGTTTGTGTCCGGCTATAGAATACGGATGGTTACACACAAAGCAATTTGAACACATTAAATAGTTTAATTTAATTTAGAGATAATTATTATAATAACTTTATACCACTACCTATAAAGTTGCAACCTGTTTTGAAATGGTCAAACGACGCAATAGAGACCTTTTAGTAGTAGCAAAGATGATGTTAATAATCTGAAAATTTTCTCAGACTCCTTAAAACAAGGGGAGGGGCTGCTTGTGTAAAGGAGAAAGCTATGAAAGTAGACTATGGAGTGATCAGGCACGTAAATGTTCCTAATAGTGTAAGTGATATGCAGTATTGTATTGTATTTTATATAAACAGTACATCAATTATTTCGAAATTGCAGTTACTTGATTCGGCTTAAAGTGTTTTGATTGTTGCCCGATTCTACTTTGTAGTGATAACGCGACAGCCGTTCTCCTATATAAACGTTTGACAGGCATTCAGTTCCCTTGCTTTACGGACATCACACGCCAGTTATGGCAATGGTGTGAACTTCGAAAATTACATCTCACAACCTGTTACATTAGATCTTCAGATAACAAGACGGCGAATGCAGAGTCCAGATGGGTCCATCCTGTTTTCGAATGAGAGTAAGCTGTTGGGACATACCAAGAAATAGAATCCGCATTTAACCAGCTTTTAATAAATTTGTTTGCTAGTCGCATAAATAGAAATGCACTCCTTACGTCTCGTGAGATAAGGACCTGGACACAATGGCTGTCAATTCGTTTAATTGTTCAAGGATCAAATAATATTTTATTTTCTTTCATTTTCGCTCATTTCAAAAAGGGTTTAGAAAAAATAGTTATAGCCCACCCAACCACGGTACCCTCAAGTCTTTTGCTGTCTGAACATTTTATATTCAAACCTAACAAAAATCTGATCGTATATATCCATTCTAGCCATCACAGTAGGTATACACAAAAACCTGACCATGTTGGCAGGGGTCTTATGCAGAAGGGATGGCTAACAAGTATTCCCGTAATGGTATGACAGTTATATAAAACGCCGGTTTAACTTTTGCAATGATATCCTACATACCATTTGTTTTTTAAAGAAACTTAACGAAGAGGGATTGCAATATGGGTCTCTTCATTTGTGCAGGTCTGTACCAATCCCTTCGGACGAAGCCTTCGCATAATTATGATAGAACTTCACGTACAGGTAAGTTCCTTTAATCATTAATTATTTTTGGGTTGTTAAGAAATATTTATAGATAGTATTTTTTTTTAAATAAATTATTTTCATCAATGGAAGTCAAAGATGGAGTGTTGCACTACGAATCTGCACTATTATGCTTGACAGGCAGTTACGTTTTACACTCGCGAAACGTCATTACATTATACTTTACTAGTGTGTGCATAATGATACCGTTTGACGAAATACTCCTATTGAAATAGGGAGAAATGTACTCCACGAAAAAAATATAATTTTAAACCGAGTAATTTTCATACTTTGCTGAGAAGGGCCTCGTTTCTCTCTTTTTTAATTGTAACGAAATTTTGAATCCATATTTAAACTACTGGCGAGCCTAAAGGCTTCATGGTTTGTTTCGGTTTAAATGTTCATTTCATTAACTTTTTATTACATTAGTGGATCTGTTTTCTAAAAAGGGTTTGCCTCCTACGATTTCGTACTACAAATCGAGTAATTATGTTTCAATAAAGACATTTAAACCCTATTAATCTTGTTGTTTTCTTTCTGTAACACAATTTAGTAACTCAGAAATGTATGAATTGTGATCATAGTATTATTAAAATGTAAGAAATCAAGACTTAAACATTTTCATTATAATTATTTTCCTTTAAATCACCCCTTTTACATGATTTATTTATTAATTTTCAAATAGGGGAGGGGATGAAGGTGTGGGGGTAACAAAACTTAGTTTTTAATTGTTACTGCAGTTGTTAGCCAGATTTCAAGCGAGGGTTTTGTGAATAAAAATATTTCAAAAAATTATTATTTTTTTTGTTACTATTCCATACCGATAATTTTTTTGAGTTAAAATAATATAAAATAAGGCAAAAAAAATAATAAAAATTAAAGAAATTAAGAGAAATGTACCATAAGAAAGTTGAAACTTTGAACCTCCCTTGCGGGCAGGGCCGCAGGTGACCGCACGCGTTATATTTTTTTTAATTTTATATAGCAGTAGTACTAAACATATTTTGGGGTTAGACTGCTACACTTTTTAAAACGTTCGTGAAAAAAAATTGTATTGGTTTTTCCCCATACATTTTTTTCTGTGATATTTTTTTTCGTATATAAAAACCACTTTCTATGAAAAGTCGTAGAACATTTGTTGTTACTTATGTAAAAACCTGTCGAATAATATTTTTTCAGACACCAAAATGTCACTTTTGATCGAATGTCCACTAAATTGCGAAATCGGACCCCGGTGGGGTGACGGCCCGGGGGTATTCCACACGCACAAAAATAAAACGGCCTCCCCTAATTCTATCCATCTGTCTCTATCTTTGCCTTGTTTTCTCCAGTCTACTCCACTCCTCTCTTTGAAAATATCCTCCCACCATTTCCTTGGTCTACCTTGGCGTCTTTGGCTATCTCTGGGTACCCATTCCGACAGTTTTTTAGCCCATCTATCGTAAGCCATTCTGTAGACATGTCCAGCCCAGTTCCATTTCAGATTCTTTATTCTTTCTTGTTTATCTGTTATTCCCGTTTTCTTTCTTATGGTTTCGTTTCTTATTATATCTTGTAATTTTATGCCTAACATGCTTCTCTCCATTTTTCTTTGATGTATTGCCACCTTGTCTTGTTTACGTAGAGCCCATGTTTGACAGCCGTAAGTTAGCCATAAGTGTACGGCTTACACAGATCACTTATACAAAAGAAAAATATAATAGCCTGACTCAGAAAATAAAAAACCTCGTCTCGCAAACTAATTTCTTATAATGGCAACAGTAAATTTAAAACGTCATTAACATGTCATCATTGTTTATTGTTGATTGCTGTCAAAGGTTAATCGTGGTCTATTTTTGTATTTTTGTAAGATTTTGTGTGTCAAAAAACTATTCATAGTCCTGAGAGAAAAGTGGTTGGCAATGTATTTAAGTATATGTGGGAAAGAAAGTTGGAGGGATTGGACTTTATTTCTCTAAATAAAATTTCAGATTTAGTTGTCAACATGACTGGTAGGTATAATCATATAATATGTCCAATGAACATTTGCTATTGACCTCAATATCATGGTAACTTAAATCGTGGTAGGCCTCGATGCTCTAGATTAATCCAGACAGATAGATAGTACTCTTTATTGTACACCAAACACATGATATATATACATATAAAAAAACAACTTAAACATAAAATGCACAATGGGCGACCTAGATGCTAAAGTAAGTGGCGAGGCTCCTGCTATAGTATTGTAGTATTATTCTTATCTATTAAACGTAAATAAACTGGGCTATGTAATCTAAACATACTAAATGAAACACTGATTCCTCGAAAAAAATATGAATGGCAAAGGCAAATGTTTAGGAGATATGATGACAGGTAAGATATGGTTACAATGACATTGAGGCCATTTTTTGTTGTGAATATGAAATACCTACAAGTTATATTGACCACTAAATCTGTAATTTTATTTAGAAAAAGTAAGTTCAAACTAATAATTAAATACATTGCTAACTATTTTCCTCTCACGACTATAAATAGTTTTTTGGTATTTAACACATAAAAATTTCACGAACTCAAACATAGACCACGCCACAGATAAGATCATAGTTACTTCGTAACAGATACATCACTCCCATACAAAAGCGAAAATACCTACGCCATAATAGCCTAAAAAAATTAAATAACCTAGCATTGGCTGCAACCAAAAATATACATTTTGAGCACACTTATCGAAAGTTGAGAACACTTTGCCCACCGCAGGACGGGTGTGTGTGTGTGACTATCGTGAGTAGCTGACGCTCTATGGTTGTACAAAGGTACAAAATAATAAGTAATATAATTGTAGCATAATATAATTAATGTTTTTTTTTATTGTATAGGGGGCAAACGAGCAGACGGGTCACTTGATGGTAAATGACTACCGCCGCCCATGGGCACCTGCAACTCGAGAAACACAAGTGCGTTGCCACCCTTTAAGGCGGGAGTAGGAGAAGAGGGGGAGGGGGGAAAAGTGGGAAGAGGGGGGTGAGGGGAAGGATGGATGAATAAGCGAGAGGGAAGGGTTAGGGCCTCCGGTAACCTCACTCACGCGGCGAAATGCAATGCAAGCATTGCTTCACGGCCGGTTTTCTGTGAGGCCGTGGTAACGAGCGGAGTCGAGCCAGCCCATACGTGCCGAATGCCGTGATTTAGTAATAACTTACATTTCTTTTTCGGTTGGAAAAAGATATGCCCACTTATGGCTTTTGTTTGCCCAGCAATGTGGTAAATACCAAAAATATACCCATTTTGTAACTAAATTATTGCTATTATTAAGAAGGTCGTAAAACTACGAAGTCGAAAGTCAATAAAAATAAAATCCTCAATCAATCAATGCATTATTTGGCATTTCCGCTCGCCTAATGTGAATCCTGTAATGAAAGTGAGGGTATTTCGCCCTAAAAATCGATACACATAAATGCGGTTATGAAAACCTATTCTCTTTAGGGCTCACCTTGTCCATTATTGTGAAAATATCAAACTTCTAAGCCAACGCAATCAAAAGATGCAGCCCTTTATGCCGCAAATTTCCTCAAATTTTGGACAATCGCAAGGGAATCAAAACCTACAGTTAAGTACTCCCGTGAACTCAGAATCTTTAAATTTGGTACGACGCAACGTCTTATATAGCACAGATAAAGGAAAAATTGCGAAAACCGTAAAGAACAATGGCAGCTGTCCATACTAACAATTGTCTGACATAAAAGATAAGCGTACATAAACGAAAAATATATCGAACGATTCAGCATCACTTGTAGACTTCATAAGTGAAGTCATTTTCCGTCGAGAAAGCCGGAAAATAAAGATATTGTGTTTTGAGTTTTGATATTGTAGGTTACGCCTATAGTTATGACATTTATATAGAAATGTCAAAAAGTGCGCCTAGGCGTTTGCGCCATTCAATAGGTTAACCCTTATGGTGGCAAACAGCTACTGTATTAACCTACTGTTATTTTATTGTATGTACTTACACAAGTTTTGACAAAGTGAAATAGAAAAATCTGGTTTACTGTTCTTAAAAGCTGATTTTTTAGTAGGTACCTACATAATAAACCATTAGACAACAAATCAATACTGATTTGTTGTCAGTGTGATCATGAGGGAATAATAAAACCATTTTTTTTAATATTTCATTTATTACAAAAAAAAGTTTCTATTTATGTTTATTCACATTCTAGAACCTATATTACAATTGAATTACACAACCTATATTACATTGAAATATGGCTAATCCCAAGGTGTGCCGGAACAAAATCCTGTAAAAGAACTTCTCTAACTTTATCCATGAGCACTTTTACTAATGAAGCTATTCTTTCATCAGAACCACCTGTCTTTAGTTTTAATAAAAACACAAGGAATGTACCTCTCCGAATATCCCTTATTCGTGGTACTTCCTCCAACAACATGTTAATACTTTCTTTTGTACGACCTATCTAATATTCAAAGACGTTTTCATTCATATCTTTAACATTTTCAAAATCTAATGATTGGTTAACATTAACAAAAGAAAAAAAAAATGTTTTACTTGTTGAGCTGTAAATGAGGAGGAGCTATTTTGGGAGTCAAGTAATGTTTCCCACTATAGCTTAATACTATAGCTCTCAGTCTATTGCTTATGCTGTGCAAAGATGTGCTTCCACAATTAGGAAAGACACAATGATGATTTGTATTTGCTGATCATTATGGAATCGTTCGAAGTTACTGGCTCCTCTTGTGGTGCTGGCTGTTACCTAAAAAGACATAATTGACTGAATTATATTAAATATTACAAAAGTCACTATGCTCCTATACAAAATCACTGTCAGTTGGAGCTACAAGAAGGAGTATATGTGAAAGCTCCCTTATTTATAGTTTAGGATTAATGAACTATATAAAGTATGTAAGTACTCCTTAGTTGCATTATTTTTATCCCAATATTTTAATAATACTCTCTTATTCCACTCGAGTGAATTCATTAATTACTACACTTGTTAAGTGCAGATTTGTGATCACAAACCTGAGCCTTGTTAAAAAATCTAAACATTTTAGGCTTGAGCCGGGAATCGAACCCAAGATAATGGTCTGGTTAAACCACTAGACCAAAAGGGTCTAATATAACTAATATGTAGTTATATAATGCCCCTTTTGTCTATCATCATCACGATCCTAGCGTTTATCCTGGTTGCATCCTAGTTTGTGCTCACATTAATACCCTTATATGATATTATATAACCATTTAATGTTATATAAGTCTCTCTAATCCCGGTTGCAGCCAAAGCTTGTACTTTGAAGCCCGGGCCTGGGGTACGCTTTCTTTCGCTTTCTCCTCCTGATGTGGCTTATTTTGGGTTTTACGGGAGCGACTGCCATCTGATCCCTCAACCTCAAGAGGAAAGCCTGCGTCAGAGCCTCGTCCATTAATCGGCGAGATTGGCTTGCGCCCGAAAATCTTGGTGGGCCCCATACACCCCATAAAATGTTATATTAGTAATGATAAATAAAATAAATAATCATCCACCCATAATTTGTTTCAAATAAATCCTACCTGTTGTGGTACTCTGCTTTCTATAATAGCAATCATTGATTGAAGCAGTTCAGAGGTGTCATCTCTTAATATTCTATCGCTCCTTCTTCTTAACATAGAACATCTACACATTACACACATGCTTGTATGGCCTTGCTGACTAGATCCAGGTTGAGCATTGTCAGACACTTGCTGAAGGTTATCATTGACCGCAGCCATTGGAAGATCTCTGCATGCTTCACAAGCATAGTCTTCCTCTGAAACCTGACAAAATATTTCATATGAACCATCTCATTATACACAGTACATATAAACACTATGTACTTAATTTCCAATAAAATGAAGGTATTCAGGGTACTTACAATTTGTGGATACACCCAGCTGCAGAGTACGCCAGCAGCTCTCGGATTCAGTGTTAAGACTTGATATTGGGGCAATGTGTTCACGCATATATGAATGAGCTCAAAGTGTCTTGAAGCCTTGCTGTGTTTTGTATTTTTGCAATGCTTCAAGACACTGAGCTCATTCTGCGTAAATAGTAACACCAACAATCAACAAACTTCGGGTACTTTGGGATAACTTTGCACTTCGATACATGAGACGACTACCATCTTAGTCTACCCGTGACCATGGCTGCTGAAAAGCAACTGAAACGTCGGGATCAGTGTAAATAGTAAAATAACACCAAATAAATCGCTATAGTATCCGTTAAAAATAGTTTTATTTCAATGTGTAGCATTCGCGTAAACTTTCGACAATATCGCATATACATATTATAGTTGAGACATAAAATGCGCGTAGGCCTCGATTGTCTTCCACGATCTCCCATTGTCGAAAAACAACAAATCCAATTTACACAACAAACCAGTCCAATAGGGAATAGGACAACGTCACGTAAAAGCAATATCAGAGTCCTTTGGACATGCAATAGTCACACGAGGAATAAAACGGAGTCCTTATAACAACCCAGAGTAAGGATAATTGAAAAAAACAGAAAATGCACACAAAACAACACCATCGACAAAAAAGCACGTGTATTCTGTGATCTGTCAAAGTGACAAAGTAGGACGACAGTTTTTGATGAAGTGCGAAAATAAGCTTTATGCCACTCAGATAAAGCTCACTTTCGCACTTCATCCAAGAACGCGCTCCTGTCAAGAGGTTGGCAGGCTCACGGCTATTAGATCGTTGATAATCTTTTAAAAACTAGATTTAACGTCGGCTTTTATTGGAACATTTAGATATTTGTAAAATCTTAAATTAAACAATAAATTACTTTGGTATAAATAATATTTATGTACATTTTTAAATAATGAGACAATTTTTTCGCCATGGTTCTTTGTTTTCGTTATTTTGTTCAGAATTAACAATAAAAAATAACGAATATTTATGGGCTACCAGAATCTACATATATACGTAAAAAATAAAAATTTCTGTTTTAAATAATTAAATCGTTCTAATACCGCCACCTACCACCGCTACGTCTAAATGTTTAACTATGGCATTTTACAATCGCATTTCGTTTCTAGCTGTGCGTTTACGACTCGTTATATTTTCCACATTCTTTTCTAACTGATATATGTATATCCGATGACTTTGATTACTATAATGGACCCCGAAACCACACTCGAACACGATTTTGGCTATACATTGGACCCACCCACCTCACACGACGTCACCGGTTTACTCATGGATATCGTAGCTGTATCAGAAAGACCTGGCACGACTATGGAACCCGATTTACACGACAACGGCATTTTGTTCCTTCCATCCACCTTTTCCGTGCGAGCACTCAGGTAAGTGTGCAACTTACTCAGAGCGCTTGCGCTTCTTGTAAATCCCGCGGAACGGTAACCGACAACCGAACCGAACCGCGACCTCAAGAGTGTGATGAAGCCTTGACCACGCTACCACTTTGAGAGTAATCAACAATGAACAATGATGATATGTTAATGATGTTTTGAAATTAGATGTGTAAATCGGGACTAAATCGCGACAATAATAATTACAAGGTACTATACCTATATAGTGCGAGTTTTGGCAACTATCCGTACTTGCTCTTGAAACTTTTGCGACTATACATATCAGATGTGTAATCTAATATATATAGCCGCGAAAGTTTAAAAACAGTTTTAAAGTTACTCTTACCATTAAAAGAAATTAGAGCCATTTGTTGTCCGCAACATGACGAGGTTTTTCATTTTCCTTGTCAGACCATAACAATATTTTCAAGGGTATGTAATTTGCAAGCAGGTTATTAACAACTGCCTGTCAGAAAATGCGCGAAAACGCTTTGTTGGTAAACATTCTACATCGAATTTGGCTGAAGTTATAGTGATAACGCAACAGACCCTAGGCACAGTATAAGGATATACAGTATTGTGACTCGGCCCTTTGCTTGATATAATTACCTACAGCCGGACGGTACGTAAACACGACAGACGACGACGATGATAGGGCTGCCCATAATTTCATCTACCTACTTGAGTTTCTTTGTAGTTTGTGATTGTAAATATTATAATTAATTTTTAAAAATATAAATAGATTTCCCTTTATACTGGGTATTAAAATAAACTGCTGTCGCCGAAGGTCACCAAACTCCAATCCTTACAAACTTCAACGCCAACCTACTCAATCAAAATGCAAGAAACAGCTGACGAGTAATCGTCCGTAAAATTAGCGACCCTATTACCTACAGCACAGAACAAATCAAAAAACATTTTTTTTGGTCACCCATCCGATGTTGAACCGCTGCAAACGTTACTTAATATCAAACCATATCATCGCGTGTGCGCCACGTAAAGCAATGAAAACTTCTAACTAGCTACTACAAAGTCTTATTTATAAAGTAAATTAAAAATAAGTAAATTAAAACATGGGAGAGCCATGCTTCGGCATGTATAGGCCGGCTCGACTCCGCTCGATACCACGGCCTCACAGATAAACGGGTTGCATTGCATTTCGCCGCGTGAGTGAGGTTACCGGAGGCCCTAACCCTTATTCCCGTCCTTCCCCTCTTCCCCCTCCCCCGCTTCCCCCACTTTCCCTCCCTCTTTAGCCCTCCCCCTCTTCCCATTCTTTCCACTCTTCCCACTCTTCCTCACCAATTCCCACTCTACCCCTTTTCCAACTCTTCCCCCCATCCCAGTCTTCCCACTCTTCCCCCTACCCACACATCCCCCCTCCCCCCGTTCCCCTCTTCCCCCCTCCCCATCTTCCCACTCCCAAAAACAGCACAATATACTCTATAATTTCTAATTGCTATATTAAATACTTAAGTATTTGTATTTATTTCAATTAAATACACAAATCGCACGCTTACTGCTTAAAAAACGATCACACCGTTTGTTCGTCACTGCGGAGCAATCGCGAACTGTTTGCGTGCTGAGTTTTAACCGAACGCAAGGCGTGTAGGCATGTCTTGCGATCCGACCGTTTCTATGAAGACACATTACTGTATGAATAGTATTACCGTGCCCTAAGCGCGGGAAAGGAACTGCTAGTGTTTGTACACTCATTGAGAACTACGGCCAACAGTTGGATTATGTTATTTTCGACACTTTCACAGCTTTGACTTTGAATTGTTTATCTTGACATAATATAAATGATCTAAGATTATTTAAAGTACCTATAGATTTCATGAAAAGTAACTAAAAATATGTAGGTAAGTTTTTTGATAACTCACATACAAATATGTTTTGGTTAATAGTTTAATAGGTACATTGTAACTTTGTTTCCAAAATCATATACTTCAAACACGGTAATACTATATATCCAGTATTCTATCTTCATACAAACGGCCCGAAAGCGAGCCATACGTACGCGTATCGAGTTCGGAATACACCTCGGTACACCACGGTTACCAACTTAGGGGTTTTCCCCCTCACTTACGGCTTTTGTTTGCCTAGCAATGTGGTAAATACCAAAAAAATATCCATTTTGTAACCAAATTATTACTAATACTAAGGAGGTCGTAGAACCGTAAAACTACGAAGTCTGAAGTCATTAATAATAAAAATGAAACATCTCGTTTTAAATTTTCACTTCTGTCGGTAGTCCCACGACTGCCTACTTTTTTATAACTGATATTGTTCCGGGAATATTTACCTATGATGAAATAAATTAATTTCGCTTTCTTTCTGGAACTTTTTAAAAGATAATAAAAAAATATTTAATTATTTGATGGAAATTATTTATGGTTGCTTTCATATAATTCATATCATTCCAGAGTTGAGCGTATTTAGTGGTGACTACTGAGATGGTTAAAAAGAACACGACTCTCAGTGACTGGAGCCAGACAGTGGTTATATTTGTGTGCAGGTAAGTCGTCGGAAATGGGTTGACCGCGGTCTTCTGTGACAAATTGCTCGGGTGTACATTAGACAGGACTCTGACAGAAGCCGGTTGCCTGTCAGGAAGTAGGCGACATAATTAAAAACTTATATGTACATCACTACATATTATAAAACAAAGTCCCCCGCACCGCCGGTCTGTGTCTGTTCGCGATAAACTGAAAAACTACTGAACGGATTTTCAAACGGTTTTCCCTAATAGACAGAGTGATTCATGAGGAAGGTTTAGGTGTATAATTTGTACCCGTGCGAAGCCGGGGCGGGTTGCTAGAATATGTATAAACAACCACAGTTAAAGTGGTGATAACATTATGTAAATTCAATTCAATATTGATGGCTTACAATAATAAAATTGTTCTATTTTACTATTGTTCAAATAAAAAAAATCTTATCATTTAATGAGGACATCAAAATACATATTTGTGTGTCACGTCAATTGAGATAACACGTACCTATTTTTATTTGACAAGTATAAATAACTACGCTCTGGACTTAGTAGTAATCTACTGGTTATGTGATAACTGATAAGGTGAGCATCATTGCTTCATCGTTATTGGCTACGTGCTTTGTGCAGTTCAGTTGTGTTGTGTGTAAGCAACTCGTTTTCGGGCAGCACGGTGGCGGGCGCGGCGGCACCCAGACGTGGGGGCGAACGCCCCGCGCGGGCCGCCGAGGCCAGTCAGCTGTCCGCGACCGAACAGTCTTGCACTGGCTCTCGATGGGAGAGGCCGCGTTACGCACATTTCGAACGTTTTAACACGTGTTTATTAACTTGTTCGTGTTTTCGTCCACTGCAATAAATATAATATTATGTTAATACGCTGCTGGTTTACAAACCTCTTGGGAAAGAAAGTGACCCGTTTTATGTTTTATAAGTAACAATTGAGTATTTACGAGTGCAGTGAAAACTAAACGTAGTGTTCGGCAACAACAAGACGGACGCGATGCAGAGCCGGCGTCCGGCTCGTCGGTGCGATCGGTGAACTTTCTGCGAGATGTGGACTGTTGGCGGAGTGGTTACGGTGTGCAGTGCGCTATGGGCCGTCGCCGGCGGCATGAAGCCGGTGACAGTCCCGCGCTGCTGCCCCCATGGCCAGGAGTTGACGCCTGATGCACTGCGCGTGGCCATGCTGTCCGGTTCTGACGCTGCCAGTGCTTGCGCCGCCACTGAACAGCCTCGTCCTTGGGCGCCGCGCATCTTCAGACCTATACGCGGCGGGTTATTCAATAACGGAAGCCTGCCTCATCACTGGCAACAGGCGGAAGGTGTGATGCCGGCATGTGAGGCTCTGCGCGTGCTGCCTGAACATTCCGCATCGTACGCGCTGTTAGCCCACAACGGCTCGCTGATCCTGCTGCGTGGCGGATCGGTGCCGCTGTCACCTAAGCGATATTGTGCGGACGCGAGCGCCGCGCTCGTGTGTGACGAGGACATACTGTGGGTGCCTTCTAAGTGTTGTACAAAAGGTCGTACACTCAACGGATCACACTGCATGGAGGAGCCTGAACGCGCGGCGGCGGCGTTGCGCGCGGTGCACGCGCTCGCCAACGGCAGTATAGTAGGCGTGGGCTTTCCCGTGTGTCCTGAAGGAACACATTACGCTGTTGCGGGCGTGTTGGATAATGCACGACTCGATAAGGACTTTGCGCTGGAGCTTCGAGCGGCGGGCGGTGACGGCGAGAAGCTGACAGCAGGCGCATGGTGTGCGGATGCAGTTCTAGGCGAGGAAGGCGTCCGCGTGCTAGCATGTGAATCAGAAGCGCGCTCGGCGCGCCCCACTCAAGCTACTCGTCACGCATTGTATGGTGCGGGGTTGGCAGTGGGCGCGGCGTTCCTGGCGGCGACTCTGGCAGCGGGTTTTGCTCTGCCAGCAGCGCACCATGCCTTGCACTGGCGCTGCCAGACCCACTACGTTGCAGCGTTAATGCTGGGCGACGTGCTGCTGGCTGCCACACAACTGGCGTCTGACCGTGTACCGCCCACGCTATGTCGCGCGCTCGGTGAGCATTGTGTTTTGTGTGTACGTTGCTAAACGTGTGGCAGGTGTGCTGGTCTCTGACCGCGATGTGTTTGTTGTTCCATGTGCCGTGGTCCAGCTGTGTGTATGCACTTCCTGTTCCTCTCCGCCTTCTTCTGGCTAAACACAATGTGTTTCAATATCTGGTGGACATTCCGGTGAGCAACTTACATCTAATACATACTTACTAATATTAACTTAAAATATAACAAAGAAAATAAAAAAAAAACATTGGGGTTCTGTAACTAATGTAGTTTATTGTACAATCAATTTTCTTTTTGCATTAGGGAGGCTGTAGGTGGCAAGATTAAAAAATAACAATAAGATTATTATTTTGTAATCTTGTAGTAAGTTAACATACCTCTGAATTGCCTGACGTTTCGACCAGGTTGTACGTTGCACTGGCCGTGGTCACAGGCTGACCCCCTTTATTATATATATTATATAATAAAGGGGGTCAGCCAGTGATACCTATTATACCTATTTCGTAATTTGCGTATAAATACATAATTAAGTATATCATAAAACGCGAAAGTTTCAAAGTTAAGTAAGTCTAAGTTTGTAATATTGTTTTGCAAAATCTTGGAGTTGGATTTTTCCCAGTACAATAAGACTACATCGTATACAGTATGTTGAAACAGATTAGATATATAGTTACAGTTTGTCCACGAAGAATGTTAAAATTGCTCGTGGTCAAATCAGTTTGACTCTAAGTTTGACCACGAGGAAGGAACGGCGTAAAGTAATGGTTTTCATAATTAAGAACTCTACTCATTATTAATACTGAGATTGCCATCAACCTAATTTCAGGAAATGGAAATTAAATAGGTAGGCCTGCTTATTTAGTTAATGCAGTTATGCATATAATGTAGTACCGAGTACGAGTGGGATCTTATCGGACGACATCGGAGACCTCGAGTACCTATTGTTTGTCGTACTATCGCGGAACCTAAACATCTGAACAGTAACTAAAGCATCCGTAGGAAACAAAATGTTTATCAATACATATATTGCCCCTACCCCTTCCTTTTTTTCGTGTACAAACTTACTTCTGAACGTTTGAAGAGGGGCCGACCGCAACCACTGGATGTTTTGAACACCAGCTCCCTTGCCGGGAGAGCAGGTTTTAACACGGTGCAGACTCCTCACCTAGCTCTAATTTTTTGTTGATTATTAGAGAAATGCAAATTCTCCACTTTCGAGTAGTCCACTAATAAAATAATGCCGAAGAGAAAGTAGAATGGTAGCTTTTCCGTTTTTCACGAGCAACTTCAAAGTAAGTCTAAAGGGTCGCAGACCTGCAGGGCCCCAGAAACTGAGGTAGAAAACATTGACCGGCACTTTGCCCGTACTTACCTACCCCTGTGACAAGAGTACATGATGTTGGCATTCTCCAGCTTCCGTCAACCTACGTGAATGTGTTCCCTCCCTATCTTTTATATTTCATGAAATGTTCGTTCTATTTCAATATATACCCTATAGTTTGAGTGACACGCACCTGGAACCAAAGAGTAGTCTAGTAAAATATATCAAAAAACCTTTTTGTTTGAGTGTACGTACGAATTAAAAATAACGCAACGCAGCATAGATAAGGCACTCACATCAGTTCATCTATTACTCTGCCCTTCTAACTATAAACCATATCAATTGACATTTATTTAAAAAAATAGTTATAATCGGTAAATATTTTATCACGTACCAAATAACGAGCAAATTTCGAAAAGCATTGAAACATTACGTAAGTAAGTCACGGCACGCGCTGCGTCAGCCGATTGAAATAGTGTACATTATGGGTAAAAGTGGGAGGAGCACCACTTGCAATAAGGCCTAAAATGAAAACAAAACATTTTCACTAACGCGGTTAAAAAAAAGGTTTAATGTTAGTCAAGATGTATAGATGCATAGATATAGTAAGAAAGTCTGTGTAAAAGAGTCGGAAAGGAAGTGAATTCAAGATATATGGTAGGTGTATTGTGAGCGTGTGATGTGTTGGCGCAGGGACTTTCGTCCGACGAGCCTGGAGCGCGGGCAGGAGGCGTGGCGGCTGCGCGTGTACATGGTGTACGCGTGGGGCGGGCCGCTGCTGCTGGCGGGCGCGGCGGCGCTGCTGGACCACCTGCCGCCCGACGTCGCCGCGCCCTTCCTCAGGCCGCGCTTCGCCGTGCAGCGCTGCTGGTTCTACGGCGACATGGAGATTCTCGTATATTTCTTTGGACCGGTGGGGGTGCTGTTGCTCGTCAACTTGGCGCTCTTCATATCC